>BQNB010044523.1:0-44838 GCA_026074375.1 Tanacetum coccineum
ACCCAGACCGGACCGTACCATTTTGGTCCGGTCCTCGGTCCGCCGTTTTAGCTAGTTTCGGTCTCGGTTCAAGGTCGGTCCGGTTCGGTCCTTGGACCGTGCTCACCCCTAATCTAAGCTAGCAGCAGTAGTGGCAGCCCTTTCCACACCGTCTTCCCTCTCCTCATGGACAGTCTCATCTGCTACAAGGGTAGTAGGTCCACTAGACTGAGATATCTTAGTGGGCCTTTTGGTTTTCCTATGTTTGTGAGTCTTTTAGGGTTGTGATGATGATGCAATAATAGGGATTGGTTTAATATTAGATGGTGAAGCAGTAGTAGGTGTGTGTTGGGGTTTAGTGGGTTATCCTGAACCTTCACCCACATCTGCTTGAGGTTGTATCAACATAGTAGCAAACAATGGTGTCACAGTCCCTGAAAAATCTTTTCCTTGCCTTCTCATGTTTGCAAAAACCTTTTTAGTATGAGAAGGTGTATCATACTCATCATTAAAAGTTGGTGTAAGATTTTCAATTTGATTGTTCAAAAATAGTTGCAAAAACCTTGGATACATTAAAAACTTTTTAGAATTAGGATCCAAGTTTCTCAACATACCATCAAAAATCAATTTAGAAAATTAAATTTTTGATTCTTAGCCAAACATATAACTGCAGATGCAATATTTGTACCAAATTCATTCTAAGAAGTTGATTTTGAACTTAAACATTGCAAGATGGTATGTATAAGATACTTCCATTGATGGGAAAAATAAGATTTATAAAAAGTAAGTCTATCAGAAAGATTCTCATATTCCATCATCTTTCGGTGTCACTTGTAGTCCTAAGAAGAAAGTAAGCTCACCCATAGAGCTCATCTGGAACTTCTTATGCATTAATTTCTCAAACTCAGTGCATAAACTCTTCTTAGTAGATCCAAAAATGATATCATCTACATATACTTAAACTAGTAGAATATCACCTTTGACTCTTTTAATGAACAAAGTCTTATCTATCTGACCTCTCTGAAATGTAATGTCCAATAAATAGGTAGATAAAGTCTCATACCAAGCTCTAAGAGCTTGATGTAGACCATATAGTGCCTTTTCTACCTTATAAACTCTGTCAGGGAACTCTAGATCTTCAAACCCTGAAGGTTGACAGACATAAACTTCCTCTTCAATCTTGCCATACAAAAATGCACTCTTCACATCCATCTGGTATACTACAAAGTCTTTGAATGAGGCATAGGCTAAGAACAGCCTAATTGCTTCAATCCTAGCAACTAGAGCAAAAACCTCATCATAATCTATTCCCTCTTCTTGAGTGTAACCCTGTGCAACCAGCCTTGCCTTGTTTCTAATCACAATACCTCTTTCATCTTTCTTGTTCCTGTACACCCATTTAGTACCAATGGCTCTTTTGCCATATGGTAAATCCACCAAGGTCCAAACCTGTTGTAACTTAAACTGCAGAAGCTCTTCTTGCATAGCTTCTATCTAGCTTGGATCTTTTAATGATTGGATTACCTTTTTGGGCTCTTCCTGGGATAAGAAACAAGCAAACAGACAAGTATAAAGGTCTTCATGAGTTTTCCCTTCAAAAACAGCACTAATAAACCCTTGTTCATTTGTAGTCTTTATCATTCTCCTTGTCTGTACACCAGACTGTACATCACCAATCACATGATCAAGTGAATGATCTTTATGGATTCTTGTATTTGGAGTAGAAGGAACTGGATATGTGGTAGTAATGTTGCTCATATCCACTTCTGTTTCATCAACAAATAAATTAGTATGTGTGGCTTCAAGTGGAGCAGTAGTAACTGTTGGACTAACAGTATTAATATTTAGACTACCAGTATTAACATTTATACTGGCAGTATTAATACTTGGCCCAGCAGTATTAATATCTTGAGTACTATTTTTAGGTCTCTCTTGATCATCAATTCCACTTTCTTTATTTACACCTTCATCATCCTTCTTTCCAGCATCACTAGAAGGTTGTGGTTCATCATTACTAGCATTCTTTAAAGAAGAATCAAATAGTGAACCATCTTTCCACAGTGGCATCAAAATGTAGTCTTGGCTAGATCTTGTCTCCTTGCTAGAATGACCTACACCATTACTTGCTTCTGTACCTACAAGATCATTAGAGTTTGTACCTACAACAACTGGCACATAATTCATAGATTTTGTTAGAACATCAATATCAAACACATCCACTTTGGTCCATCACCTGCAATAATAGGCTTATCCTCTAAGAACCTAATATGTAATTTTTCTTCTACTTTCCTAGTTCTAATGTTGTATACCCTAAAGCCTTACTATTCATTGAGTATCCAACAAAGAATCCTTCATTTGACTTTCCATCAAACTTGCCTAAATAATCTAAGGTATTAATAATGGTATTATGACGCCCAAATGGTCTCATGAAGCTTAGAGCATGTGTTCTACCTCTAAACAATTTCATAATGGTCTTTGAGTTTAAAGGCTTACTACTAATACCCATTCTGGCACAAGCAAAGCAGTATTAATCTTTCTTCAAGACTCAATAATGTAGTAGGTAACTTAGAGTCAGCTAACATAGTTCTAGCAGCCTCAATTAGTGTCCTATTTCTCCTTTCAGCAACACTATTTTGCTGAGGAGTTCTAGTTGCACTAAATTCCTTCTTAACGCCTTTCTCTTTACAAAACTCACTCATAACTCTATTTTTGAACTTTGTTCCATTGTCACATCTGAAAATCTTTACTTTCTTATCAACTAGATTTTCTATCTCAGTTATAAAGCTTTTAAGAATGCCACTTGTCTCTCTAGTGTATAAGAAAGAAACCCAATTAAATCTACTATAATCATCAGAGTACAATCTAGACACTATTCTTAATCATTAAGCAGCTCAGTTATGACCAAACAAGTCCATAAATGCCACAACGAAAAAAGGCTGAGTAATAGAGTTCTGAATCTTGGACTTACAAGAGGTTTTGTGTTGATTTTCCTTAAGACAAGCAACACAAGTTTGGTCATTTTCAAAATGTTTTGAAGGTAAACCTCTCACAAGATTTTCCTTAACAAGTTTATTAATAGTTTTAAAATTTACATGACCTAGCCTCCTATGCCATAGCATTGATTCATCAAGTGTGGCCTTGCAACAAGACAAGTTAAACAACTCTTTATGGACAATCTTCTTCAATCAACACTGAATATATTGTTGCTTTCTAAGGAACTTTAAGTAAAACCTGACTTTCATCATCTAACTTAAAGTCAGGAGATAGAACAAAACATCCAGTGTCAGTAAAAAGAACACTGTTCTTTTGTCACACAACTGGAAAACACTAAAAAGGAAAACTGTAAACTACTGCCTGACAAAGTACACATACCTTTCAAAATCAAGCTTACCAGTTTTAAGTGTTCCTTTACCAGTAATTTTCCCTCTTTTGGCTCCTCCACCAAAGGTAACATATCCTCCATCAAATTCTTTGAAGTCTGAGAGATAGGACATGTTCCTTGTCATGTGCCTTAAGCATCCACTGTCAACATATCCTTGATCTTCTTTGTGTGGATGACCCTACACATAAAAATAAGGAAATTAGTTTCCTTTGGGGACCCAAGCCATTACTGACTTGGATCTGCCTTGTGCATCAACATAATTATGTCTCTTCAAAGTAATTGATGCACGTATTAACTTAGTAATGTTCTTCAACCCAACATGCTGAGGCCGTTAACAGCATTAACCTGATTTCCTCTTACAACATTAACTACGCTGAATTTGCCGTAGCCAGGTATTAACAGCTTTTGGCCTACATATAAAATTTTCCCTAGCAGTATTAACTTTTGCCTAAAATTTTTTGTTAGTTAATGTAGTTCTTATTTGATAAGGGCTCTTATTAATAGTTGATGGTGCTGATTTAGAAAAATGAGACTTGGTCTAGCAAAATAAACTTAGTTTTAGGAGAGAAATAGGTAACAGGATAGCAGAATTTAAGTGTCTTAGGCCCGTTTTCATTAAAACTTCTCTTAGCTAATGTTCCCAGTGAGAACTAGGGTGAGCCTTTTTAATCAAATAATTGTAATTCACTCTAGTATAATTATCCCAGATACCACCCTTTCCTTTGATGTAATTACAGTCAACCGCACATTTCAAAACTTCCATAATAAAACAAGCATTATTGTACATGCACAAAGGGTCGCTTCCATCTGTTGGGCCTTTTAATATTCCATTTCTTTGATTTCCCTTAGGACTGTGTGACCTATACATTTCAGCATACTTAACCGGTTTCCTAACTGGTTTTTCTTATTGTTTAGGTCTAACAAATTCTATCTTAGCAACAGTAGGAAAAAAAGTTTTCTTCTCTAACTTATCATCTGACACCAACTCCTTAACCAATGAGGCATCAGGAGATTCCATAACCTTATTAGAAATATCTTCACTAACACTCTTACTAGTCTTAGGTCCATAGCCTTTAAACTTAGGCTGTTGGAACTCCTTTAGACCAAAGTAGGACAAATCAAGATTTAGGGGTGAAAATAACCCTGTAAGGGGAGGTGGAACAGCATTATAGCTTACAAACCCTACACCTTTTCTACTTTTATCAATTATCTGACTCCTTATTAATTTGTCTAGACTCTTAGAAGCATTATCAAATTTTTCAATTTTAAGTTGATTGCTTTTTTTTCTTGCTTAAGCTTTTCTAACTCACTTTTAAGCATGCTAATTTCTGAGTCTTTATATGAGATATCTCTTTTAAGAACAGCAAGTTGCTCACAAAAAATAACTTCATTCTTTTTGTAAAAGACAAGTTGCTCTTCTACAGATGCTAACCCTCTTTTATAAGTAGCTAAATTGAACTCAAATTTGTTAAACTCTATTCTTAAATCATCAAGTGAGATTCATAAAGAGTTCAAACTTTTTTAGACAAGGTTTGAACAAGTTTTGTCATTATGTACCTCCAGAGTCTGAAAAAAGCCCATAAGAGTCAATGTTTGTAAGTACTCTTCACATCAACTGCCATATAGCTCTACCAGTCAAAACCAGCTCCATCAAAAGCCACCCTTTAAAAACATGGCTTTAAATAAGTATTCTTCACCATATTATAGTCCTTCTAGAGTTGTCTTAATTCCTGTTCCTGTTATCTTGGTTCCTAGGTCCTCTACATTCCCTTCCAAAGTGTCCCATCTTGTGGCAGTTGAAACACTCCACTTTGGACTTGTCATATCCAGCTGTGTCACTCCCATTGATAGTGATCTTTCTGCCACTTTTCTGGAAAAACCTTCTTGTCCTCATGCTCAGCAATGCTAACTGCCACTTCAAATCCATCTCTTCTATGTCATCTTCATTGTAACACCCCCAAAATCAGGTCGCAGCGGAAAGGTAACAATGGGGTGCTACGTCAAAGTACAAAAATCAAGATATAGAAAACGACCTTAAATGGACGTTAAAAATAAGATTCATTCAATGTCATTACAAAAGATCAGAGTTTTCACGTTAGGTCCCATAGTTTTGATAAAAAGACATTAAGATTTTATAAGACAAAAGTTTCATTGAATTTAAGAAATCAGAATCCCTCTAATAGATATCCGTCACGGCTCCCATCCAAGCTTATGCCTCAGCACCTGAGATTAAAACATGCTAAAACGTCAACAAAATTGTTGAGTGAATTCATAGGTTTATCAGGAAATAGCGTGGACCACAAGATTTAAGTAATAGTAGACTATGAAACACATTCGATAGTCCAACACTTTGTATTATTGCCCTAAGCTCATGACACCGAACCTTAACGTAATAAACTGTAATCAAACCAGTACTCGAGGTTTGTGCCCCAACACGGATACAGATGTTACAAAAACATCCTACGAATTTTCTCAATACAGATGTTGCCAAACATCCTACGAATTTTCTTCAAATGTTAAATGCGTCAATGGTCAACTAGAAACCACAGCCCAGACGGGGATGGTCAGTCCCGATAGATCTATCCATAACACTAGCGTATACCCAGCAGGTAATTAACGGTTCATGATAAAAGGGGACTTAAATGGCAATACGGTAACTTAGGCAATAATGTAATCAGGAAATAGCATACAGTTTTGAAAACACTTGTGTCCAAAGAAATCAAGCATGTAATCTCCCCCGTATTTAATAAAGCAAGTAGTAGAAAAAGGGGCTACAAACTCACCTTGAGTGAATGGTAATCAACAAGTATTCACAATAGAAAATGCGTCACGCTTACGATCGAATGCAACCTAATCCAATATAGGTCGTATAAGTACTAAACACTTTGATTATTTATAGGTCGTATAGCTCATCATACTATCGTTCGGGCTATCATAATTAAGAGGTCATGTAGTGACGTATGAGGAGCTAGGACACTTTAAATCGTAAATCCAACAACTCGTCGATACGCCACCCCGAAGAGGCCTCATTATGAAACTCCCTAGTAATATAGTACTTTGATTAACTAATACCACATATAATTCTATATAGCTACATCACCATCTAATCGTTTTAGTGAAATCATATTTATAAAGTAAAAACGTTTATAAGTATACTTTAGTAAAACTGGCGTAACTTTCTCGTTTTAAATCCGTTTCTTTCATTTCTTATGTCCACGCCTTCGTATTAAGACGAGTTATCAAAATATAACATTTTCAAAATTTGAGTTTTTCTGATGAATAGTGATTTTACTGTTCATAACAGTTATATATTTATTTTTATAGATTTAGTTATCGTAAATGTCGTAACTTATTCGTTTTAACTCCGTTTTTAGCGATTCTTTCGAGCACGTCTTCGTATTTAATAGTTTTATCGATTTATTGATGTTTTAAAAATATAAGTTTCTGTGGTGAATAGTAACTTTTATAAAAATAGTTTTATAAAAGTATATATATTTAACGTAAACTTGAAATCGTCGTATCTTTTTCGTTATAAATCGGTTTTTCGAGTTTCTTATCATTTTGGAATCGTCATGAGACGTACTATTTTTATAAAACATAAAATCCATGCTTTGGATTTCGAACCAAAACAGCCCCTTAATAATAATTAGGTACTTAATAAAATACCACAAGTTAATAAAATACCACAAGTTTTCCACAACTTATTATATACTTGTCTTACATATAATAGAGTCCAAGATCCATATTTACATCCATATAACATGTGTATAAGTTCATAAAATCATGTTTACAAGAAAATCCATTTTTACAAGTCAAACATATCCTAAATGGTGATATTGCTATATAAAACTCATATATGCACATAAAATGATAAATGTAAAGACATAAAGGGTTTTAGGTAACCTTATGATGATGTAAGATGATAACCAACATAATCTAAACCCTTGTTTAGATGAAAAACCAAAGCTTGCACAACTTGAAAACCCTAGTTTTCTAAAGAAACCCTAACTTTCCTTTTCCTAGCTTAACCCTTGTAAATGCTTAATCCAATCCTTCTAACCACCTTAGGTCATCTTAGGATTGATGTAGGAATGTGTGTATATGATGTAAATAAAATTTTGTATGGTTTTGGTGTGTATGTTATTTGAGCCGTGGGTTAGGAGCCAAAAGGGAGAGAAAAGATGAAATCTTTCTTGTAAAAGTAAAGTGTATGATTTTTACTTACAAGTGCAAGACTTATATCTACATGATGAAAAATAGGTGCTAAACCCTTGTTTAGCCTTTAAACCCAAGCTTGCACAATATGAAACCCTAACTTTTCCAAATAAACCCTAATCTTCCTTTTCTTGATTAATACTTGAATATGGTTAACCAATGCTTGGAAACCTCTTAGAATAGCTTATGAATGATGTGTGTAGGTGTGTATAGGTTGTAGAAAATTTGGTATGGATTATCCAAAGAGTGTGTTTGTTGCCGTGGCTATTACCTAAGACTCGCTAAAGAGATAAGTATTATCACTTCCTAGGATATCTTATGCATATCCTTATCACTAACTAACTATACTATCAACTCGGAGTAAGCATAATACTACCAGGACTAATATTGTTCTACCAGCAGGAATAACTTTTGATCTGCCAGCACTAACTATAACATTATCCTTACCAGTAGGAACTACATACCTACTAGCAGGAACTTTTACTCTACCAGTAGGAACTACATACCTACTAGTAGTAACTATCTATTACAATATTCCTAACATTGGATGTTCTATTTCTACATTTCTATCCTCCTTGACCAGCTCAAGTATGGGGGATCGAGTCACGCTCAAGACTTGATTAATAAAAATAAGTGCTTCGTGGGTGGCAACCCATGCTTATCTTAATCTAATAATAATAGTAGTAATGAATAAGTGTATTATGAGAGGGCTCGCCTCTTCCATTTCTCGTGTTATGTGGTTTTGTGTTATTGTCTAGGATTGCCCAGATTTTGAAGCCTCTCGTGCTCATGATTTTGTCCTTCGTTCACTCAAGCTTTACATCCTTAGCTTCATTTTGGGAATCCAATATCCTAATCTAATCGATTAACGTTTATCTTTTGGCATACTTAATAAACGGCCTTAGATTTACGTAGAGACCCTTCTTAAAACATTAAGGACAATGTTCTGTTCTAGTATAGGGGGGATCTATCGATTTGATTTTGCCTGATGCCGTTGTTTTCATGTAATCTCGTTTTTACCACCAAAATACCAAAAAAATGAAAAAATTTCAAAAATTTCAAAAACAAAATAAGTGTTTTATAATAATTTTGACTTCCCTGCTGGGTAGAATAAGAATAAATTTTGACTCGATCGAGCGTGTTGAGCTCTAGCTTGTTCCTTAACTTTTAGACTAAGCATTCGCGGATCTTTTTATTAAAGATTTTAAATTTGCAAAGAACGAGAAATGATAGAGTTAAGTATGAGTTAGATGCTAAACAAGGATTATTTGGAAATCTTTAAGGCTCAATGGATGTAAATTTGTGACTTTTTCTCTAAAGCGCCTAACCCGACTACTAATACTGCTATTTTTATAAATTAAACTTAAATCAAACAATTATTGAGGATGTAGTCAATAAAGATTTTTGTCTTAGTTCAATTTATGACATAAAATTTTCCAAAACGAAGTCTTCTGCATATATCGTGGTATAAATTTTAATGAAAAGGAAAAAAAATGATGAATAAGGTAATAATATAAGCTATGGGCTGATAAAAGTTTGATGCATATTGCCGGCTCACAGCCGATGTTGCAGCCTTCTAAAAAAGGCCCATAGTGAGAATAATAATCCGAGACTGATAAAAGTTTGCTGCATCTTGCCTGCTCACAACTGATGTTGCAACCTTCAAAAAGGTCAAGGATTTCAATTGCATCATGGTTATTATAATATTTTAATGCAATAAGTGTGATTTAATAAATATAGAGGAAATCTATTTTTCTTAAATTTAAATATGCTTTCGAACTAAGACTATTTCATTTTAAGTTGTGGTTTTTCTAATAAGCTATGTATAACGGGAAACCTAAGAGTTTTTGAAACCGAATGTCCGTGAGTCCCGATACTAGTCTCTGTGGGGTGTCAAAAGCCTGGTCACTTAGCCGCAAGGTTGGGATGTGCCGAGACGAAAGTCGCTACATGGGATGATCTCGCCTTCAAACTCATTACTTTTTGGGTGGAACGTGACGCATAGAAATTTTGTAAAACGTTGATCTATGGTTGAAATTCAAATAAGCCACATTTCACATATGATATAATAATTGTCGGGAGTGAAAAGTTTAACCAGTTACAAATATGAGTAGTGTTAGCATCTTTACTTGGTATTTAACGGTGATTTCTTTAAGCCCCCCCCCCCCCCCCCCCCTTGGTTTGGAATAAGTGAAAATCGTGAACGATGAATATATCCTTTTGTGGCGAATTTTAGGATTCAAATGTGTCTTGTTCTATGAAAAAAAAAAAAAAAAAAAAAAGAATAGAAAACAGAATAAATGAAAAAAGAAGAAAAAAAAAGAAAAAAAAAAGAAAATGATAAAACGACTTACCCAATGAGCAATAATCCTAAAGTTTAATAAAACATACAAAGTCAAATATGTTAGTTAGTTGCTTAAAAAGAAAATTACAAAAAAAAAATAAGAAAAAAGGAAAAATACAAAAATATTAGTGGTAGTAAGTGTAAATATTTAAACATGGTCAAAACGGGGCTTTTCAAAGCTATTGATTCTTTAATTCCCCTTGATGAACACTTAGCTACTTTTCGAGGTAATTAGTCGAGGGGGATCAAGATTCTTAGTTTTCTTAAGTGTTTACTTATAGCATTGCGTGATGACACGACAATATCTTAGTATGGAGGATTTTTGTATGTGTTTAAATACACATACCTTTGACCATTAAAAACAGACTTAAATGACCAAAAACGTACCAAAAATACATTGTATTTGTATTGTGCAGGTAACGGATATCTAAGAAAAGGACAAAAACGAAGCCAAAACAACAAAACCGAGCACGGAATGGAAAAGCAATCAAAGTCAACCAAAAAGTCAAAGTCAAAGTCAACCCCGACAAAGTCAAAGGTCAAAGCCGAAGCCCGGTAAACAAGAAATAACTACAATGGGGCCCACCCGTGACCTATCAAATGGGTTCGGGGCATCCCATAGCAGGTGCGTGGAGAAGGAGCGTGGAATATATACAAAAAGGGTTTTGAAACATTAAAAGGCCCAATACCCTTTTAATGTATAAACAACCCAATCCTTGGCCCAAATCCCTAACCTGTTAAGGCTGTTAGTTTTTTATTACACCACAAGGACCATACGTGCAAACCCACCATACAACTTGAAGGGCTTAACTTGTTAAAACCACAAACTTTCATCACCACAAAGGATGATTCTTACAACCATTCTGTTAGATATTAGAAAAAGACTCGGTCACCCCGTGTATTTTACTGTTTATTATAGCTCGTAGTTTCATAGTTAATAGTATGATTTTCGGTATTAAGTCGGGTACTAATACCCGGTATATTGTAAGTACTATATAAGCCTCTTCCAACTTTGGAAGAGGCAAGCTAGTCATTTATTCTTTTCTTATAAAAACACATTTTCTCTCACTAGAAAACTCTCTCATGTGTTTCTCTCTAGAAACTAGCCAAGTCCAAGAATCGACCCCGTGTTTTGATATATGATATACCACAATTGGTATCAGAGCTCATGGGATGATTAGATCGTGTGTATGTGCAATTTCTTGCTTGTTTTAGATCAAAAAGTGTACCATTGAAGGCTCCTAGCTCATTTTTTAGTTCTCCGAATTTTGATGTTTGTATTGATAAAGTTTGGGTGTTTCTAGTTGCTATTGCCTTATGGTACTGTGTTGTGCAAAAGAAATCAAGCAAAATCGTTCAAAAGGGTGATTTATAAGTGATTTTGTGTGATATAAGTCGTTGTTCTTCGTGGAGGGTTGCCAGAATTTCTTCACGGCGGTTTGCTTAAATATAATATTTTATTAAGTAGGTTACCAACTCTCTGACACACGGCGGGTTGCTTAGGTGGCGAGTTGCTCAAGAGGCGAGTTGCTTTATACTAAGCAGCGAGTTGCTTACCAGCGGTTTGCTTACCAACGGTTTGAACAGGTTATCAGCGGTTTGAATATTTTAATAGCAAATATCTAAAGGAAACTCTGGCGGTTTGAAAACTCAACGGCGGTTTGATTAAAATATAGACGGCGGTTTGTATTCTTTCTTCGCGGCGGGTTGCTTGGCAGCGAGTTATGTTCGGCGAGTTGCCTTAAAATTCCACCAGCGAGTTGCCTTAGTTCTTTGCAGCGGTTTGGTAGCCTCTGGCGGCGAGTTGAGCTACTGTCTTAGGAATTTGAAATAACACGAATCAAGGATGAACATCAAGTTTAGGGAGGGATTGTTTGGGATCCAAAGACTTCATAGACTCATACTGCTCAGTATTTGTGCTCTGTAATTGAAGAATACAACATGGGAGTAATTACAACTGCAGGAGAGAGGATTATGATGCACATATATATGATCAAAGACATGTCAAGAGAATGATATAAATATTTTTGGGAGAAACATGAATACATACAGAAGATAAGTATTAGTTATTTGTAAAGAAGATATGTATTCCTTATTTGAATAGAAGATCATGTTTGTTTATAGAAAAGATCTTGATAAGTTAGGAATGTATTGTAAACCTAGTAGGACTCCCTTTGGTGGTATAAAAAGAGGTCTAGGGTATAGAGATAGATATAAAATACGAATCAACAAATACATAAAAAGTGTTGTAAGATAAAGCCTCAAGTGTAAACCCTAAACTAATAAGTACTCGTATTTTTAATCTAATAATATTGAAGCTTTTTGGTTATATTCATTGTGTTCATTCTACTGCATTATTGTCACTGTTTCATTGATAATACTTCTAGAGTATTAAAGTGTAGATTCCGCATACACTTTAATATAAACACAAAGTTTCTACAATTGTTATTTTGGATTCATCCAAGGTAACATATACTTTACAAGGTAAAGAAAAGATCAAGATTTGGGATCAACACCATAGGAGACAACGTGTAATTTCTTATACTCTTGTAATCTTTCAGTTTTCAGTATCATTTGTTAACTTAGTTAGTTTACCTTCTAAATCATACTTTTTTGTTATTAATTATGACGTTTGGAAGGCTAATCCCTATTGGGTATTTTATTTTAGCATTATTAATAAGATAATTAATGTTTAGTTTGTTTATCTCGATTTCTTAATTTATCATTGATTGCTTGTTTATGTTTATCAATTTATACTTGTTTACGTGCTTTTGTATGTGACCTATCATTCAACTAGATCTAGTGAAACAGACCAAGTAATCTAGATGCCGGGATAGCTCTCCATATAGTGATTTATACATCTATACCAATAGGATCACAATTAACGACCTATCTTTATCTTTAGATTATGAGCTTAGCTTGACCATAAGGTAACCTTGGTATCAACGAGTATGGTCTCTCGAATTACTGTAAAGACACGTTTAGTTGAACTACTAGTGTATGAATTGCAATAAGCAGTAAGTGGGTAAAAGTCTCTATGACTAAGGATAACAAGAGTCACATAGCTTTTAATCCCTAAGATAAGAAAATAATCAGCAAACAAAGAGATTGCGATTATGTTGGATGCTTTTTAATTGTGACAGAATTCTACGTGTCTATGTCTTAGGAAGAAGTAACGCCTAAGTCTTAAGAATGATATGCCGCCTCGAGATAAGTAATCATTGCACTAATAAATAAACAATGTTCTGATTGGATAAATAAGGTTATACAGTTTTCTTATATTTCTAACTCGTTTATCTTCTTTAATTGCTTGCGTGTGCATTAGTTTCTTGAATTGATTTTAGTCACCACTAAACCGCCAGTCTTCTCAGGCTGAAAACCACCCTTAACATTAGATTTTATGAAATATCATAGTTTAGCATAGATTAACTAAATAGTTAGAAAAAACAAAATATTAATAAATTGAAAGTATATCTCGCTCTTAGTGATCGACACCCTACTTACCACGAAACTCCCATCGACCGGGTACACTGCCCGTTAAAGTGTTGTTTTTGGTTAAGTCGGAAAAATATAAATTTAAAACTTGAATCATAAATTAACAACCACACAACGACACATCAAGTTTTTGGCACAGCTGCCGGGATGAAAATAATCTTTGATTTTTATTTGATATATTGGTTTTTAGCATTAGATTAGATTATATATAACCCTTAGAATTAGTGTAATTTAGATTAGTGTATAATTCTGTATATTCTGTATATTTGCTTGTATATTTATGTGTTTAATTGTTTGCGTATTTAATTGTTTTCATAAATACACTATTCTGGTCGATAAATCGATACGGCGTATCCACTTCCATTGGATACGACGTATCCAACTTTCTATCGAATACAGTGTATCCGTTCAAAAAAATTAATACGAGGTATTTAGTTCCATTGAATACGGCATATTAACTATCTGATAAAGTGGGTTATGTTACTTAGGCACATGTAAACAGGAGATGATAACCGAAAAACAACTTGTGACCAAGTATATATTAACTATTGTATTCGTTCAATAGCTTTGAGTACTTTAAATTCCCTAAGAAGAAAAGAGTGTGATATAATCGAAGTAATTGAGTTTGTAATGATATGTAAACAATTTCATAAACGGCTATTCCAAAAGATTATGTGACACAGTTATGAAACCAAATTTGTAATCACCATGAAATTTTGGTTTGTAATGAATTGGCAAAATCAAGTATTTAAACCAAGTGTGTAGAATAGTATGTAAAAGATATTGTAAAGGAATATATAAACAAGTTGTATTGAGCATGTATTCTCTCCCGAGATTTGTAAAGCAATTGTAAAACAAGTGAAAGAGGGGCTATAAACTCACATCGATGATGAAGAACGATTGGCGAGAATGTACACATTGAGTACAAGACGAAACGGAAACTAAAACGGGCTCGACCAAGAAGTTGGCGGTTTTCTTAAACGGCTAAGTCCCACTAGCCTAGGGTAATAATGTACTTGGGATTCCCGATGAATGAGTACCCCAACGCGACACGTTGAGAAAAAAAGATTTAGATTTAAAGTTGTAATAGTTTGGTGGTTGGTTAAATAAATAAATCAAAAAGCATATGTAATTCATACGATGAATCATATAGCAGAGTATGTAATATATCCCGTATATATTACATATGAAAAATAAGCAATTATATAATTCGTATGATGAATTATATAATAAGACCAACAATCAAAAGAATAATTTGAAATATATAATACTTTGCAAATTTTATTTAAGAAACGTGAGTAAATGATTAAACAAAATGATTCGACATGTTTTTAGAAAATCACCACTTAAATAAATAAAAATTCTTAGCATAAAAGTAAGCGTACGTTTTAAAGTTATAAATCATGCACATTATGTTTTTAAAGTTTTCACAAAGGTTATGATGTAAATTTCCAGTCGACAATTATAAAATATAAAATAATCTTTTATAATCTAGTATACTGTTTTTTTGACGGTTTGCTAAAATAGTTATCCCATTTGAAAAGATATAGTTTTCGTTTGTTTATCCGGTTATTGAAATATTACAAACTAACAATCTTAAAATTTATATAACTTAATCCTTTTTTTTCAATCCATTTGTGTTGCAAACCCAAACACACCCCCTTAAGGTTATTATAACAGCAAAAGTGAAGATAATAAATAAAGTATTTATTTAACCATTTCCACCATTTAGATCCGGTTTTAATATTTATAAAATCTTAATAATTTTTATTAATCGATTTATATAAACCACTCGCAACCTATGTTGTTAAACCCAGCTTCAAACACCCCTTATGGCTGTTGACCACAATTCCAAACGCACCCGAAGGCTGAAACCAAACAGCCTATATGGGCTGTTCCCAGAAACAAACACCCCTTTGGGGCTTTACCCACAGAAACCACTACACCCTTTGGGTTGTTTTATTAAACCAAATGCTCCCGATGGTGTTTTTCTTAAACCAATCCCACCCTTGGCTGTTACACAGCCAGCCAAACACACCCTCGGCTGCCACTATGAAAATCAAATTTGGCTGCCATAAACCCAACGCACCCTTTTTGTGGTGCAAAACCCAACCCGAACGCACCCCGTTTTGGACCAAAACCAAACCCGACGCACCCTCGGTGCCTGAGACAAAACCAAAACGCACCGTAGTCGGCTGAGACAACACCAAACGCACCCTCTCGATGCTTGAGCCAAACCCGACGCAGCCTCTTGGTGCGATACGAAAACCAACGCACCCTGTTGGTGCTTAAAGAAACCACACGTACCCTTTTCTTGGTGGTTTAAAAAAAACATACGCACCCTATGGTGGCGGGGCTGTGGTGGTAGCGATGGTGGGGACGGCGGTGACGAACATGGTGGTGGTCGCGGCGGTGGAGGCGCGTGGCGGCGAGTGAGATAGTGGATCAGATAGATCGGGTGGCGGGGAGAGTTTCAGAGCTCGGCCGGAAAACTCGCCGGAAAAGTGGCGGCGCCGGAATACTCGCCGAAAAAGTTTTTCGGCGGCGGTTGGCCGAAAATGGGAGAGAAGAGGGGAGAGTGTGTGTTTATAAGTATGAAAAATGAAATAAAAATATATATAACTTTTATATATATAAAAATATTTTAAAAGTTATAAATAAATGTGACAAGTCTCAAAAGTTTGGGGTTAATTTGTAAATGTTTCCTCAAGGACCAAAAGTGTAACTTTTGTAATATAATGGTTCGGTTCTCGTTTAGGCCATTTAACGGATGATTTAAAATACGAAACTTGCGTCATTGCGTTCCAAATAATTTTTTCCATAAAAACGAGTATTCACTCGAATAATTTTCATAAACGTTTTATTAAATTTATTTAAAACGTTTATTATTTATTTGTATATTACTGATAACTTTTGTCCGTAAAATGATCTTTTATTTGAATATTTGCGCTCTTAACAAACGTTACTGAATAAAATGTTAAATGATTTTATTTAATATTTTCATTAAATAAATTGTGATAATTAAATATAAATTTAATTATTTTTGTGTCGGCACGCACTGTGTGCAGTTTTCAAAACCTTGCGATGATATTTTAGTCATCTTCTGCTTGTTTTCGGGTCTCGGGCAAAACTAAAAAGTTGTCCAGAATATCGTTTTACATCAAATTGCTTTAGAGTCCGAGTCGTGAAAACGTGATCTAGTTGTTCGTTTTTGATAAGTCAACTTAGGAATAATGTATATTTTCTCGTTTTCAAGTCAAATAAGCTTAAATATAAATTTGTACTCGAGGTATGTAATAATAAATATGATTTATTATTAAAATATGTTTCGAAAATTTTACCGGTTACGCGGTAATCATTTTTATGCGATAATAAGACGTCAAAAGTCAAAAAGTCAAGTCAGACCCAAAAAGTCAAAGGGTAAAATAGTCATAGAAATAGAAAACCAAACCAAATTTGTGATATTCAAGCATTGTTCCACAAACGTTACCTCGATTTTTCCATTCACACATCGTCGGGACACGACCCGGGAAGGTTTTTAGGGATTTTACTTTGGGTAAAAGTAATTTTCCTTAAAAAAAGCCTTACGGAATTCTTATCATTGATATTTTTGATAATTATCCTTATATATATTTATATTATATATTTATTATATATTGTAGTATGTCTGTATAAAGTTTTAAATGTTCCAGGACGGAGTCTCATTTCTGATATCTGTAATGCTCGATGATTAGTAACGACGGTGGCTAATTGAGTAAGTATCCTAACTACTTTGGCAGGAGTACTAGGATTGTACTCGCCTGACCTAAGTCTTCGTACTAGTGGTCCCGAAATGAATAGTACCGACTATCTCTTTTCGTGATAGGTGTTTATCTATTTAAAGGGGAGGTTTTGTACTTACCTATTGGATAAAAAAAAAGTTGTATCAAGCTGGGGGGGGGGGGGGGGGGGAGGGGTTTGGGATCCGCTTCTAGGTCCTTAACAACAGCAACCATAACGACAATAACTATAACAAATAGTGATGGGATGCAGAGAGTGAGGACATTTCGAGAAACAATATCCCCAGAATAAAGTTCAACAAATGGGAGGAGCTCGCGGAAGAGCTTATGCGATAGACGGCGGAATATGGTACTCAGTCGTTAGTTCGAGGATGAATCCACTCCATTAGTTCAAGTGTGTAACAAGTCTGTTAGTTCCACGAACAGTTCGTGATTGCAAGGATTTGCAACGGCAAAAGTAATATCTTAAGAATGAGATCATGTAGTTCCAAGTGAGGCCTTAAAATTCTGCTGAGTGGTAAGACACGATTGTGTTTCTAGACCTTCTTAACGGATTCCGGTGATTGTCGGGTTCGAGTTCATACTCGTTTCATATCGGATACCATTAAGCCCACTATTTATAATTCATTAGCATAACATCAAGGGAGCGGTTCCTAATTTTGTAAGTAAGAATGAAATAAAACTTATGGTTCGATGATTTACAATTTATTTAAATGAAGAGGCGTCCCAATCCTTTCAAATAAAGAGATTATAAATCATCCTACTTAATAACTTCCGATGCAATGCGCGTACTCACATAACCTTCAAGGTGATGAATAACATGACAATGCATGACGCCTTCTATAATGAGTATGGGGAGAGTGTTTAAAACTCGTCTTCGAAGGCGGGGAGTAAAACTACCAAGGAATATCGACCTAGAGTTCAAGATAGTTAATGAGTACTCGGTTAGAGTAAACAAGGTAAAGGTCTCTATGAACGAGTCAACATAGCGATTATCATATCAATCCTCCTATTACAAGTCCCGCCCATACAAGACTTGTAATACTTAGATTCATACATAATCCCATGTAAACGAAAGGTGAGGGTCTTTGTATACCTCATAAGCAATTATCATATCAATCCTCATATTACAAGTCCCGCCCATACAAGACTTGTAATACTTAGATTCATACATAATTCCATGTAAACAAAAATTATGACGGTCTTCGTGTAATACGATATTGTATAAAGCTATGAAGAAAAATAATATTCTTAGAGACCATTGTTTAACTTACAATGTCTGAGAACGAAGTGAGACCATTGTGCAACTCACAATGTCTTAAGAAATGTTCTAGTATTTATATAATTAACTCTTATATAAATAAACGTACGATATACGCAAAAGGAATGCAAGCATATATATTATATATATGTATGTCATGTAAGCACTTAAGGTAACAAGTAACCTAAGCAAGTAAGCAAGTAGTGTGTATGCACTTTGAAAATGTTTGCTGTGATGCAATGCTTGTGAAAACGGTTATAGTCTAGGGTAAAATATGCAACCTAGTTCTCTATAACCAGTGCTCTGATACCAATCTGTAACACCCCCAAAAATGTGTCGCAGCGGAAATGTGTCCGGGGGCGTTACTTCATAATACACAGCGCTAGATACAAGAGAACGACCTCTAAATGTGTCGTTTGAAAAGTAATCTCGTTGATTTCCTTGAAATTGATATAACATTTGTCCCATAATTGCATCACAATGAAAAGCTTGAAAACAACCCAACGAGATTTGATCATTTGTATGTAAGTAGAAATCCATGAATGAAATCTTGTCAAATTTAGACTCCAGTGCACATCAAGTAAGCGAAATCTTGTCAAATTTAGACTCTAGTGCACATCAAGTAAGCCAAGCATCTAATTCACCTGAGAAAAACATGCTTAAAAAGGTCAACATAAAGTTGGTGAGTTCATAGATTTGTTTAAGTATAAATGTTGAACCAAAGTTCCGTAAAGTATGTATGACCGTTTAAATCCTTAAATGTTCTTCCAAAACGTATGTATGATTTTTAGAAATCAAATAGTTGTAAAGCATGCATGACCATTTAAATCCCCAAATAGTCACCAAAACGTATGTATAGTTGAACCACCTTTGTTCAAAGTATGTATTGCCACTTTATTCAAGACAACGCGCAAGTATTCATATATATGTATGGTTGGCCCTATAGACCCAACCAATCGTAATCCGACATGTTATAACGTTCGTTTGCCCAGTGATAGCTAATCATCCGAATGGGGATTGTCAATCCCGAATAGATATATTTAATAACATTCGCGTGGACAACATGCTATAACGTTCGTTTCCCAGTGATAGCTAATCACCCGAACGGGGATTCACACTCGAATAGATCTATTTCATAACATTCACGCTCACCCTCCAAGTGATTTATAGTTATGAAGCTATGACGTAGACTTATATATATACCCATCACAGGTGTCCCCTCCAAGAACACCCGAGCATTTATTTAAAGAATATCTACTCTCGTTACTGTAACATTCCGTATTTTCAGGTCATTTTATGACATCATTCATTTTGTCATTTTTCACTATTTTTTTTTCTTTTCTCGTACGCGTTCGCTTTTAATTTTAAGTGTTAAGTTAAATCGCGTGAACTAAAAATCAACAACCAACGTAAACGGACACCAAACGAATTGAAGTTTTCGTCAAACAAGCAATATATTATTTTACGAAAGTAATAATTAACTTTTTAAAATTATTTTTATCAGATACGTAAAGTGTATACGTTTCGCGATAAATTGCGTTTAGGTATTCCCGGAACCACCAAAACTTTTCTACGCTTCAACAAATACCCACATTTATGAGTATGTAAACCAAACAGGTAATCAACCATGTAAATGCATTTGTAAACAAGCATGTTCTCACCCCAAAAATATATTTAAAACCAGTAAAACATGGGGCTAGTTGTAGAACAATTGGAAGAACTGCACATATTAAGCACAACACAAACGGAAAAACCGAAACGGCTCGATCAAGAAGTTGCGGTTTATCTTAACGGCTAAGACCCACTAGCCTAGGATAATGAATTTGGGTTTCCCGGTGGATAGTCACCTCAACGCGACACGTTGATAAAAGATTTAGATTTAATAATCGAGGTATATAATACTTTGTAAGTATCAAATAAAAACGTGAGAAAAAAGATTGAATAGAACATTTCGACACGTGTTCGTAAATCACCAATTTAACCAATAGAAAGTTCTGTATAAAAGTAAACTCAAAGTCTTAAATGTATATTTAAATTAAACAAACGAATATAGGAAAGCTTTTACATAAGTTATAATTTTACCTTCAGTTTATGAATTTATAAAAATATATGTTAATAAATTTTAATCTTTGTCTTATGACGGATCCGTAGCTAAAATCGTTGTCTCACTGTAAAAGTATAAGTTTTGTTCGTGTATCCGAATTATCGTATAGTTTATATTTAGTAGTATATTTAAAATATAACTTAGTATCTTTCATCGGGATTAAAAATAATAAAAGTTTTAGTAAAACCTTACTAAGTATAGAAATTTTATATAAATTTCGTCATGACCTTCCCGGTTATATAACGTTTCCCCATACTTATAAAACCTAACATTTTTCCACTTTTCAACAAACCGCGTGTTGCAAAATATCTACGTGTTTTAAATATATGTTTATATATATTTATAACAAACAAATAATAAATATCATATTATTTAACCATTAACCACCATTTTAGTTTCGATTTATGATTTATAATTCTCGTGTTATATTTATTAGTCAATTGCATAAACCAAACGAACCCTTATTGTTGTTTCGGTTAAACCAAACGCTCCCTTATTCGATTTCTGTTGTCCCAAACGCACCCTTACAGCCTTGTTGTTAACCCAAACACACTCTTATGGTGAATCTGCCCAACCAAACACCCCCTTTATGTTGTTAACACCCAAAACAAACACACCCTTGTGGTGTTTATCAAAACAAACGCACCCTAACTTGTATAAAAATCAAACGCACCCTTTTTGTACATATCAAACCAACGCACCCTTGTCGGTCATAACCAAAACCAAACGCAGCCTAGCTGCTGATAAACCCAACGCACCCTTTTTGTGTGGTGCAAAACCCCACCCGAACGCACCCTATTTGGGGCTGACGAAACCAAACGCAGCCTAGCTGCTGACCCGGACCCAAACGCACCCCTTTGGTGCGGTTTTATCAACCAAACGAACACCCCTAGCTGTTTACAACAGCCAAACGTACCCCGGTCGGTTCAAATAGCAAACCCAATGCACCTTAGTTGGGGCTGAGCGAACCCAAACCACGAAACCCGACGCACCCTCGTGGTGTTACCAATATATCAAACGCAACCTAATCTTTACAACAGCCCAAACGTACCCTTGGCTGTTGTTTCCATCAAACCGAACGCACCCTATGTTCGCTGAACCACCGAAACAAACACCCTATGGTGTTAATAAAACCAAACACACCCTACGTGGGTGGTTGTTACAACAAACCGAACGCACCCTAATCTATTTATAACCTAAAACCAACGCACCCTGAGTTGGTTTCGGTCGAGCCAAACGCACCCTTTTTGGTGGTGGTTGCGGTTGTTGCAGCCATGGTGTGGTGAGGCGGTGATGATGATGATGAAGATGGTCTTATGAAGATGGTGCGATGATGACGATGATGGTGGTGTCGGTGGGGTGGCAGCGCGTGGCAGCGAGTGGTGGTGGGGATCGGGTAGATCGAGTGACGGGGAGCATTTTTGGTTTCGGTCGGAAAAGTCCGCCGGAAAAGTTTTCCGGTGGCGGCGACAGCGACGGTGGTGGCCGGCGGCGGCGGCTGGCCGGAGGAGGGGGAGAGAGTGTATATGTTGTGTGTGTTTTCAAATTGTATCAAATGAAAAAATGATAAACTTTTATTTATATAATAAAAGTTTTTAAAAATTTGATAAATGTTTCATAGTACAGGGTTAGTTTTGTAAGTTTTTAATATAGTTTTGATAACTATCAGGTTACGGGACTCTCGTTGAACGACATAACGATGATTCAACACACGAAACTAGCGCCATTGTTTTCCAAATAATTTTTTCCAACAAAAACGATTATCATTTGATAGTATTTCATAAATAATTTTATAACATTTATAAAAATATTTGCTATTCATTTGGAAAACCTGGTTATGTCTGGTCCGAAAGTAAAAATAAAAATAAATTTCTAACCCGTATATTCGCGTTATCAACAAACGTTTTCGAATAAAATGATGACTAATTTATTAAATATTTTTATTTAATAAAAAAAAGTGTTAATTAAATATAATTTAATTATTTTCTCGTTTCTGATCTTGGCGAGGGCAAATTTTCTGTCACTTTCTGACAGGGGGAGGGGGGGGGGGGGGGGGGGGGGGGGGGGGGGGGGGGGGGGGGGGGGGGGGGGGGGGTAGGGGGGGGGGGGGTGTTTTTCCGGGTCTCGGTCAAAACTGAAAAGTTGTCAGGAATGTCGTTTTATATCAAATTGCTTTAGAGTCCGAATAATGAAAACGTGATTTAGTGAGTCGTTTTTGATAAGTCAGTTTAGAAATAACACATTTTCTCGTTTTCTTTTCAAATAAATTTGAAAACTAAATTCGTAATGAGAGATAAATAATAATAATTATGATTTATTATTTAAATAATTTTTAGGAATTTACTGGCTACGCGGTAATCACTTTTATGTGACCATAAAAGTCAAAAAGTCAAATCGGACCTACAAAGTCAATGGTTAAAATAGTCTTTTAAAATTCCAAAAATTACCGGATGTTACATACAAAGCACAACATGGAGAGCTATCCCGATATCTAGATTACTTGTTAAGTCTCACTAGACCCAGTTGAATGATAGGTCGCATGTACAAGCACATAAACAAGTATAAGGTGATAAACATAATTAAATAACAATGATAAATTAAGCAAGCCGGATTAAAGCAAACCAAACATTATAATATTCATTAATATGGCTAATACCCGAGGGTATTAGCCCACAATCATTGTCATTATTACAATCGTGATCAAACAATTAAAAACCGAATGTTAATAAAAGCCAGAATTACACCGATGTCTTCTATGAATTAGGAATGGTGGAAATCGATACCTTGTGCTGCTCTTTTTGGCTTGAGAAAATTCGACTTTTAGAATGTATACTATACAGAAGAATAGATATTGCACACTGAAAACTCAGTTTTTGTATTCTTCTATAATAGATTGCTGAAAAAACCACGATACGTCGTAAGCCAGAGTTGGACAATATACGGCATATCAGGCTGGATCCCTTGGAGTGTGCGCTACGTTGTAATAAATCTTTGATTTATTTCCAAAAATACTTGATTTACTGTATCTTCGAATAGTCATCTTCAAGGATACGACGTATGAAGGAGTCATGGATACGCCGTATTGGGAATTGTCTAAACGTGTTTTCTTGTGAAGCTTGGCGCTGATACGCCGTATCTTCTTAGGCGGATACGGTGTATTGGTGTATTTTCATATATCTTTAAATGTCTTCGTTTTAGCTCCAGATTGTGCGCCTTTTAGCATATCTTCACAAAACACTCCTGAATTACTGCATTGATCAACTTTAAAGCAATTAAGTACCAAATAATGCAATAATTATATAAAAGTGGGTAAAATAGATGGGATAAATGATGTAATAAAGTGACGTTATTTGATGTTATCAAATATCCCCCACTTGAATCATACTTGTCCTCAAGTGGACTTTAGATAAAAGTTCAGTTTATGAAAATGTATCCTCACCGAAGTTAAGGATTTTCCATTTTAAGCATCGTTTTGTTCTAATCACTTTGTACATAACCAAGCTCCTCACAAAATGGGAAATGAAAACACTCAGATCACTCAACTAATCTAGGGTGCAACATTTAAGCAGTACGCTCAATTGCTCGGTCGTGATTAGTTTAGTATCATAAGCTTGGCAAGGATACACATCTCCACCGCTAAAGCTAAGGAAGAACAAGTAAAAAGATAAATTGGGTATTTATTACAAGGCTCAGGTTAAGTCATTCTTTTTAGGAGAATGATATAGGGTAGGGAGCTTCTAACTTTCACCGAAAGTCGTCATCCAAGAAGGCAGCTGAGACATGCATACATGGCCGTAACGACAGAATAGACATGCATACTCGAACAAGTCCTTGTTCGAGTGGACATTAAGGTTAGTTGCTAGGAAAGGGAAGTAAAATGGGTCTTAAGTAAAATTCATGAAACAAATAGATTAAGCCAACAAATAAGGTACGGTTGCTAGTAACTTTTCCCGACTGTCCCATGACAAAGACTCGAACATATAGACAGACGCCTTGATCACAGAAATGACAATGACAACCTAAGTTGGCATTTCCGTAACGGTCAACTTCCCTTACATCTCGCTCTTTACATACTTTTATATAAGTGATGATATCGACCACTTTTTACAAGACTTTACATCGTTGATTTTTGTAACGTATCAACGAATAATCAATCCTTCCAAGTAATTCCTTCGGTATAAACCTCTTTTGAACTGACTATTTTTCTTCCTTCTCTTCTTTTTTTTACTTTTTCTCTTCTTTTTTTTGCGATACTTAATAAACCTCGGTTTAATTCCACCGTCTTCACTATCATAATTCATCCGGATAATCTTTTCCTTATAGTACTTTTTCTTCTTCAGACTTGATTCATAATCGCGAAAGTAGCGAAACTTATGAGCTATATATTTTTCCTATTGCATTGTGCAATTTCTCGACCATTACAGAGATAGAAAATTTTTACTTTGACACAGGAAATACAAAACTTTACACAAAAACAACTAGCAACATTGGTAAAATAGGCTTAATCTACACGGTAAGCTAAGGTGCAAAGGTGTAATGAAACATATAATATGGTGTAGAAAAAGAAAGGAATGACTCAACAGGTTGTTCTAGGGGATTTTACTCTAAAAATGAGAGTAATCAAGGGTTACACGGGAATTAACTAACCAGTGTAGTTAGTTATTTTACGACATGTAGGCTATTTGGTTTAATCCTAGAAATTTATCAATTGAACATGTTCTTCCATCTAAATCCGTAGTACTAATCATGGCGGTCTCGAGTGATATACCAGGCCAAGTTCTAAAGTCTACTACATCACCAGCACACTCATAATTTTGTGGAATTTTTAGTAGACAGTTGGAAACGGAATAGGCTTAATTCTCACAATATGTATCAAGTGTTATAGTGCGCTAGGTAATGTAACTAGTGATTTTTACAAAAGTCATGCTGAAGAAATTTTAAATTTTGGCCGTTTTAAGCACTTTGCATGTTATTTTGTAAAAAAGAAGATAAGTACGTTCTAATTCTCCACCCCCCACTTAAATTATACAACGTCCTCCTTGTATAGATAAAACAATTAAATTATAAGGGAAAATAGAATTAAAACGGAATACTCCCTGATGTTTTGCTCGTGATAATTCTCCAATATGCGTCTTTGAGCAAAAAGTGTGTTGACTAGGGCTTCAAAATGCCCGGATAAGTTCAACACATATCTTTTTCAGCATATACCATATCATAGTTTCAGCAAGGTCCTGTATAAGAGATTAGTAGACAAGTGCAATTTCTATCTCGCTACAATGGTACAAGAAAACAATTAAACATACAACTGTACAGGGATCAATACGCAATATCCTAAACCTTAGGATACGCCGTATTGTTCCTGTAAAAACAATTAAATACTGGAAATTAAATATTAAGTTTTTTAAATTGATAACTTCCAGACATCTATATACGCCGTATCCAAAGGGGTTTGATACGCCGTATAGAGTGTCTGGGAAGACAAACTCTTGCAACAAACAATTAAATGCGAAAAATAATTAAAATGACCGGGTTGTCTCCCGGGAAGCACTTTTGTTTCAGCTGGTCTTTAAGTTCGACCTTTTTCCTTTTTACGTGTTGAGCTTTATGAATTCGTTATCATATGTGTTGAAATTTCTATCGTGATATTTTTTTAACCTATGTCCGTTGACCTTAAAGCTTGAACCATCGTTGTCAGTGATTTCGACTGCTCCATAAGGGTACATAGTTTTAACTACGAAAGGACCGGTCCATTTTGACTTGAGTTTCCCTGGGTGTAACTTTAAGCGGGAGTTAAACAACAAGACTTTGTCGCCATTTTTAAAATCCTTATCTCCGCGGAGCCTAGAGTCGTGCCATTTCTCAGTTTTTTCCTTGTAGATTCGAGTATTTTTTATATGCTCCGTCTCGTAACTCCATTAATTCATTAAGCTCTGTGAAATGATTTTTTGCAGCTGCCGTGAGATCCATATTACATTGTTTAAGTGCCCAGTATGCTTTAAGTTCAATCTCAACTGGTAGATGGCAAGCTTTTCTGTAAATCATCCTAAATGGGGTACATCCTGTCGGTGTCTTGTAGGCGGTTCTGAAGGCCCATAATGCATCGTTGAGATTTTTGGACCAATCTTTTGGGTTATATACGACCGATCTTTCCAAAATACGTTTCATAGCTCTGTTGGTGACTTCGGTTTGGCCATTAGTCTGAGGGTGGTATGCTGTTGATATTCTACGAGTCACCCCATATCTAAGTAAAGCTTTTTTAAGTTGGGAGTTACAAAAATGCGTTCCCCTATCACGGATTAAGGCTTTAGGAACCCCGAATCTGGCAAACAGCCCTTTTAAGAATTTTACCACCACACGAGCATCATTTGTAGGTAGAGCCTAAGCTTCAACCCATTTAGACACGTAATCTACCGCAACTAAGATATACTTGTTACCCCTCGAGTCAGGAAATGGCCCCATAAAGTCTAGTCCCCAAATGTTAAAGACTTCACATACTTGAATATTATTTTGAGGCATCTCATTTCGTGATGAAATGTTCACCGATTTCTGACATGCGTCGCACTTCATTACATAATCTTTAGCATCTCTAAAGATATTGGGCCAATAGAATCCTGCTTCGTAAACTTTTCTACCTGTAACTGAAGCACTATGATGTCCCTCGGTTGGACCAAAATAGCAATGTGCCAAAATTTCAAGGATTTTACTTCCAGCGACACATCTTCTCGCGTGTGGATCATCCCAAAAATAATTCTTTACTTGAGAGAAGAACCGCTTTTTCTTTTCTGGTGTCCATTCTGGAGGTACCACTTTTCCTGACAATGTAGTTGACATAATCCACATATCATGGTTCTTCATCATTTAGCTTGGCTTTTAATATCATCAAATGCTCATCGAGAAATTTATCTTCGATTTCTTCTTTGGCTAATTCCCCTATATTTGGATTCTCGAGTCTTGATAGATGATCGACAGCCAAGTTTTCTGCCCCTTTTTTTATCTTTTATCTCGATATTGAATCCTTAAAGAAGCAGAACCCATCTGATAAGCCTTGGTTTGGCAACCTGTTTGCTAAACAACTACTTTAAAGCAGAATGATCAGTGTAAACCACAGTTTTTGATAAAATAAGGTAAGGGCGGAATTTGTCAAATGAGAAAACAACTGCTAGAAGTTCTTTTTCTGTGGTGGTGTAATGTGCTTGGGCATCGTTTAAGGTTTTGCTAGCATAATAGATAGGTTTAAACTTCCCGTCTATTCTTTGTCCTAAGACTTCTCCTATTGCAAAATCACTTGCGTCGCACATTAATTCAAAAGGTATACTCCAATCAGGAGATATTATGATAGGCGCGATGGTCAATCTTTCTTTTAGCTTATTAAACGCTTTTTTACAATCTTCATAAAAATCAAATTTAGCGTTTTTCTTATTAAAAGCTGGGTCATTGGTTTGGAAATCATTGAAAAATCTTTTATGAATCTGCGATAAAACCCAGCATGCCCCAAGAAACTTCTAACCCCCTTTACATTTGTGAGATAAGGTAATTTGGCAATTACATCGATTTTAGCTTTGTCAACTTTGATCCCTTTCCCAGATATTTTATGCCCCAAAACAATACCTTCTTTTACCATAAAATGGCATTTTTCCCAATTTTGTACAAGGTTCTTCACATCTACCGAGCATTTTATCTAAATTATTAAGACATTGGTTAAAGGAATTACCGAATACCAAAAAATCATCCATAAAAACTTCCATGAAATCTTCTACCATGTCATGAAATATTGCCGTCATGCATCTTTGAAAAGTTTTCGGAGCATTGCATAATCCGAACGGCATCCTCCTGTAGGCAAAAGTCCCACAAGGACAAGTGAAAGTTGTCTTCTCTTGTTCTTCTGGTGTGATTGGGATTTGGAAGAACCCTGAAAATCCATCAAGAAAACATTAATACTCATTTCCAAACAATTGTTCCAGCATTTGATCAATAAAAAGGAGTGGAAAATGATCTTTTCGTGTTGCATCATTTAATTTACGATAGTCGATGCACACACGCCACCCTGTTACCGTTCAAGATGGTATTAACTTGTTGTCGTCGTTTAACACTACGGTCATTCCTCCTTTCTTAGGGACAACATGAATGGGGCTTACCCAAGGACTATCTGAGATAGGGTAAATTAGTCCTGAATCAAGTAACCTAACTATCTCGTCTTTAACCACATCTTCTACCTTCAGATTTAAACGTCTCTGGGATTGTATGACAGGTTTAAAGCTTTCTTCCATTAAAATTTTGTGAGTGCAAAATGACAGGCTTATTCCCTTGATGTCCGACATCTTCCAAGCGATAGCTCCTTTACATTTTTCAAGTACCCATAGAAGTGAAGCTCTCTCTTTTTCCATTAGTTTAGACGAAATAATCACTGGACAAGATTCATCTCCTTCCAAGTAAGTGTACTCCAAGTGAGAAGGTAGGTCTTTGAGTTATGGTCTCTTTTCGTCAATTGCAATTGCACTAGCGGAACAGAGATGCTCGTTCTGCGTTTCTTCTTGTGAATACAGCGTTTTAATATGATCGATACGCCGTATGGGTATCTTAGAGTTAGACTCACTATTTTCATAATCGGGTCGATTGATGCCATCTTCCAGATTTTTATTACGATGGTTGTTTTCCAGTAGTTCTTAGGCTGTTGTTTGTATGACCGTGTCCAAATCGTCAATCCCGTAACATTCATCGTCCTCCGTAAGAGGTTTTTTCATTGATTGGTCGACGTAAAAAATCACCTCCTAGAAATGGTCTTCCCAAGATTATTGGGATTCTAGAATCTTCTTGCATATCCAGGATAACAAAATCAATAGGGAGGAAAAATTTATCAATCTTCATGAGCACATCTTCTACTATTCCCCATGGATACTAGATGGATCTGTCTGCTAGTTCCAAGCTTATTCTTGTTGGTTTTGGTTCCCCTAAGCCTAGTTTCTCATACATCGTGTAAGGCATTAGGCTTATACTAGCTCCCAAGTCTGCTAAAGCATTATCAATATGTAAATGCCTGATATTGCATGGTATAGTGAAGCTTCCTAGGTCTTTTTCTTTAGATGGGAGTTTATTTAACAAGACTGCAGAGCATCTTTCATTCATTGTTACGATGCAGGCTTCTTCTAATCTTGCTTTGTTTGACAGCAGACCCTTTAGAAACTTAGCGTACTTTGGCATTTGTGCAAGAGCTTCGGTGAATGGAATGTTTATATGGAGCTATTTAAGATTTTCTAGGAATTTTCTTTGTTGGGCTTCCTCTCTTTCCTTTCTCAATCTGTGGGGAAAAGGTATTGATAATAGTTGTAGTTTGTTAGTTCATTCTTGGTTCCTTTTAGGTTCGGTTTTGGTGGGTATTTCATCTGGAGTTGTTGGTTAGTCATGATGGAGTAACAGGTGTTTATTGGTATTTGTGTTATCGCCAATGGGTTTAGTTGTGGATTTTCCTCCTCTAGTGGTTACTCTTTTGGCCTCATATCCTACCATTTGGGCTTTATTGATTGCCCTCGACAACCCGTATACTTTGAATTCAAGCTCGCTTAGAGAGTTGTTTCTTTGGTTGTTTTGGATTCTCTAATGAATGCATCCATTTCCTCGTGTTCTCGTTTTCCTTCTTCAATGAATTTATTCACTAATTCTTCCATTGTTAATCTCCTTTTAGGATAAGAAAACTGGAATGGGTCGAGCAATGTTCCTGTCATGAAATACATAATTCAAAGTAAAGCTATTCTAATAGAATTAAATCCACAGGAATTTCGATGAACTGTTGTCGATACGCCATATATGGATGAATGAATACGGTGTATGGTCAGCAAAAACTTGATACGCTGTATCTGACCAGAGAACTGGGTACGCCGTATTCTACTAGATAAATACGCCGTATACTAGAACAGACTATTAAGAAAACAATTAAGTGCTTGAAATTAAATAAACAGAATTTAAATAATTAGATTACGCTAAGCTAAACTAATTAATGGTTAGAAATACTAATAAGAATAAGGTTTAATTAATTCACTCCCCGGCAACGGCGCCAAAAACCTGATGTACAGTCGTGTAGGGTGGTATTCGCTATTTTATACATATCTTTTATCTTGAAAAACGAACCCAAAAGACCAAAAACATAATAAAAATTGCAAATATATGCTTGTTTTTGTGTTTGTATATGTGCAGGTACGGATATCAAGAAAATGACAAAAAGAAAGACAAAACCGAACAAAACTGAGCATGAGATCGGAGAGAGCACGAGAAAACGAGTCCAATGGTGCCCTCGGAATTAATTAGGCCAGCCCGTAACCCATTTAATGGACTGGGCCAGCTCACTTTTGCATAAACCCAATAACTAAAACCAAAAGCCGAATGTCTTAAAATGATTAGCTGGTATATATAATTTAAGTGACATCATGGTGATGCCAGCATCATGTGCAACTTATATACTTCACACAAGTCACGTGACAAGCCACTATTTTGGGAGGACAAGTTATAATTAGCCACGTGGAGCAAGAGATTTATAATCTCAAATTCAATAAGATGAAAATAGAGAGATGGATGGAGGAGCAATCACGTGCGAGTGAATTAAATAAAAAGGGGGCACGTGATATAGCACTAACTCGGAATGGGCATATTATATCATTACACGTGTCATGCAAGTTGGAATTTACAACTCATATCAATTGAAGGAATGCCTTATCACACGGACGAAATGAGTGCGTAATAATGAAGCTAGAATGAAGAATTACACGTGTCGCACTACCAACGGGCGGATCTGAATCCTAGCCCCCATTTTCCTTGTCTCTGATTGGTGCGATTGTATAAAGAAGGATTGGGACCCAATATTAAATTTTCTACCTTCTCACCATATATATCTCAACCCGCTCCCCCTCACGGGAGAGTTGAGTTTTGTTTTATTCTTTTTAGTTTAACTTTTGTAATTTTAGCTTATTTCCAGTTATGTAACTGATTATTTTACTTTTTTTTGGTAAATGTAATTTGCTTATTTCGTAAGCTTTTTAATATGTTGTAATGAATTTGGTTTGAAGTTGATTAAAAATTTCATTTTGCTTATATGGTGCTTATTCTCTAGTTTTCATTACTTTTCGAGTAGCTTATTCTGAGAGCTGATTTTGAGTGCTTATTTTTGTGGCTTATTATTTTCAAAAGTCTTTAGAAGCTAAAAAAATGACTCCTATAAGCTCTAAAGCTCATTCGATTCATTTTTAAAAAAGTTTTTAAGCACTTTTCGAATAATAAGATGTAATAAGTTTCGATCTAGCTTATCTCTGTGCTTAATTTGTTTTTGAATGATTAGAAGCTCTCTTTTTCTGATACGTTAAGCTTTTGATCAGCTTAATTAGTTTAAAATGAATTTAAAATGCTAGATGCAATTTTTAAGTGCTTATGTGCATATTCGTTTTGAGATTTGAGATGTTTATGTGCTTATAGCTTATTCTGAGTCCTTGTTGTTGTTTTATATGGCTTATTGATTAGTTGAGTGCTTATCTCGTGTAATATTTAGCTTATTTAGTTGGTTAGATAGTAGATGTTAAAAAACGTTTTGCTTATAATTAAGTTTAGGAATCTATGGAATTTTTCTCGTTGTTCTATTGTGTTCAGGTTGTTGCATTCCTTATTTTGTTGGTTTATTGTTCTTATTAGAGCTCATTGGGTTTAAGTATTCGTTTAGATTTTGCCTATTCAATTTCCATAGCTTATTGATTCGTATTTTGGCTAATAAGTTTAGGTCTCGTTCAAAATGATTATTCGTCACTCATCGTTTCAAGAAGTTTATTGTTTTAGTAGCTTATTTAGGAATTATAGCTCACCTTGTTAGATTATCTCTAGACTTAAAAATCATCTCTAATTGCCAGTTATTATCAATACCTGTCATTCACGATTTTGACCTTTGATTTGTTAGGCTTGTAGAATTTTACTTTGGATCACTTAAAGTAGGTTGGGCCATATCAAAGTTAATTGGGTCACGTAGATTTGGGTTTCATTTTGGTTTGTATAATTTCGGATGGGTCAATATTGATTGGAACTAGCAATTGTTTTTTTTTGTAAGATTGAAATTAAACTTGAATTTGAGATTAATTCGTTGGGCCATTTGAGTTAGAATAATAAGAATTGAAATTTTGAAATCATGAAGTTTTAACAGTTAGTTGTTTGTGTTTGTGATTTTTTTTGTACCGGTGTACTCATGAGGCGTGGAGCTTACGGGTTTATTTAGCTAGGCCGACTTTGATTAGTTGTTTTAGTTAAATAAATCGGGTGGTATTCGTTTAATTGCGGGTCTCCAATTCGGTCCATTTTCTAATCCTTTTTCAATTAATTAGTGTAGATTTATTTTATTGCTTTATGATATGCTTTGATTTATGCCATGCTTAGTGTAGATTTACTTTTAAATGCTATGTTTAATTTCATTATGATTAGTGAGTAGATTTGCTAGTTAAGTGATTAGTGAATTGGGAATTAAGTGTGGACTTATAAAAGGTTTAGAAATTAATAATTTCCCGAATTATTTATTAGATTTGTAAGTTGATTATTTAAAGGGCAATCCGAAGAATAATCAAATTACACATCTAGTAATTATTTTCTTTAGATTGTTTTCAAAATAAACCAACGTTGTGAGAAAATTATATTTTCTAAAGATTATAATTCGTTAATAAACCTAAATTCACACTTAAGGAACTTTTCACGTCACTTAGCAAGCATATATTGTATTTATAACTTTTTAGCTTAATTTTAGTATAACTTGTAGTTTTAAACTTAGACTTAATATTAGTTAATTTTTAGTATAAAATAGTTTAAAAAAAAGTTTTTTAGGCTTTCCTTTTTTTGCTTTCCTTTTAGTAGATTTAGAAAACCAAACGAAAAACTTTTATAACAATCAAGCTCAAATTACAACTTGAACGTAGATTTCTATTCATCTCTCGTCGAGGAAACGACCCGAAAGGTTTTTGAGATATCGTTTTGGTTAAAAGTGAATTTCTAGAACCCGACGGAATTACTATACTATACTATAATTGTTTTATAATCCATAATTTTAGTATTTTTATTATAATATTTTATACGTTTTTGATTTGGACGCGACCAATTTTTGGCGCCGTTGCAGGGGATAGGTGTAACGATTTCTACGGATTGTAAGGGTTCAGACTGAAGTTCATTTTTAATCGGAAAGTTTATTTTCATTCTTATTAAAAATATAAAAATCCAAAAATATTTTTCTTCTTATTTTATTTTTATTTTTCCTTTATAAATATTAAATATATATATATATTTTATATATATCTTCCTTCTTATTTTAATTGTTATTTCCTTATGTATATTTTCAAAAACCTAAAATTTCTTCTTCTTTATCCTTCTTATCCGTTTAAATTCTTTCTCTTATCTCTATATTTATGTTTATTCTCTATGTCGTCTCATCGTTTGAACTCTCTTTACGCGATTAAGGAATGCTCGCTCTTGTATGTTAGTTTGTACACTAGTGATTGTTGTTACAATATGGAGTTTCGAAGACAAGATTCTTTGTTCCACATAACCGATTCTTCTACCGTTTTGTGCTAAGTGTGGAGGTAAACCGGTTGTTGGTCCGTATTGTCGTGGTTGTGCTTTCTTAACGAAAGAAATTCGAGGAAGTTTTGCTTACTTTATGTGTGGGGGTTGAAAATGAAACTTCCAAAAGACTATTTGAAGATATATTTCTTCCAGAATCATATGTTGATAAATACCAACGTTGTTAATGCTCCTCGAGAGCCATTCGTTGTCAATCAAGACCCCGGTGAAAAGTCTTCGCAAGGATCTCCACTTATTAACCAAAACTGTTGTTACGAGTGCGGTGATTCATTAGATGGAATTTTTTGTCAACAATGCATTTGCAAGTTTTGTGGGAAAGGTGCTCATTACGGTTATAATTGTCCACCAAAAGTTCCGATTATCTCTAATCCAGAACAATGCAATCAAACCATTAATGAGCTCCCACAGATTTTGCCAAATGTTCATCCTACATGCAATTATGAAGATGAGAATTCATTCATCTATGATTCCAAACCTCATTCTCCAAGTGTTTTCAACCAACCTCCACAACCCCAGTTTGAGACTTACTTGTGTGAGTTATGTGGAGACTTCCTGTACAGTTTATTTTTATTTTTTTATTAACCGTAGGATACCCGAGATAGGATTTTGCATGTTTTTCCTATATTTTGCACAGGACCTCGCTGGAAAAGAAATCGACAAAGTTGGTGAAGTATCGATCATCTGGAATCCTATGTGTGTTGTAGTCATGCTGGAATTCAGACGCATTTACAACACACATTCTTGCTCATAAACTCAACTTGGAGAATCTACCGAGCAAAACATCAGGGGAGTTTCTCGTTCTAATTCTTTTAATTTCCCGTTTTTAATGTTTTATCTATACAACGAGGACGTTGTATAATTTAAGTGGGGGGATGGGAATTAGAACGTTACTTGTCCTATTTTTCACATTAAAATGCTTAAATTATGCTCAAATTTAAAAAAAATCAAGCATACTTTTGTGAAATTACTAGTTACATAACCTGCACACATAACCCTTATTAGATATTGTGAGGATTCAGCCTTATCCATTTCCAAATGTTTACCCAAATCCCACAAAAATATGAGTGTGCCGGTGATGTTGTAGACTTTAGAACTTGGCTTGGTATATCTATTCGAGACCACAATAATGAGTACTATGGATTTAGATGGAGTAACTTGTTTAAATTGGTAAATTTCTAGGATTACACCCAAAAAGCCTTTATATGTTGTTTTATTAACTAACTACACTGGTTAGTTAACCCCCGTATAAACCCTTTGTTTACTCTCATTTTAAGAGTAAGATACCCCTAGAAAAACCTGTAGAGCCAATCCTTTAGGATAACACCAACTATTTGTTTTGTTACACCTTTACACCTTAGCCTACCCTGTTAGATTAAGTCCATTTATCAGTTGCTAGTTGCTTAAAGTGTAAAGTATGTATTTCTTGTGTCTTGTGTCATTTTCTATCTCTGGTATGGTTGGGAAATTTGCACATTGCAATGGGAATGTAAAAAGTAGTCAAAACTCATGTATTTTTACTACCATCACAATTATTGGTACGTCCGAAGAATGAAGAATCATGGAAGAAATTATCTGGAGTTATTATGATCGTGAAGATGGTGAAATTACACCGAGATTCGTAGTATAGTTTGTTTAAAAAAATAAAAAAAATAGAAAATTGCAACAAAAAAGAGGAGGAAAGTTTAAAGATAGTCGGTTCGTTAAAGCTTAAACCGATGGAATTATTTGAAGGATCGATTATTCGTTGATGCGTGGTTATAAATCATCGATGTAAAGTTTGTATAAAGTGGTAGATATCGCCACTTGTCTTTGTAAAAGTATGTAAAGTATGGGATGATTGGAGTTGTGTAAATAGTTGTGTCTTTTTCATCGTAACGTTTGAAAAGTATCTACATCTTTGCCTATTTGTTTTAGGACTAGTCTATATGTTTTCATAATTTTTATATAACCACAATTTACTTTCCCTTTCCAATTCATTACCATGGGGTTTTACGCGAATGAGGATGTTATTCGAACCCTGCATGTCTATTCTGTCGTTACGGCCATGTATGCATGATTCAGCTGCCTTGTTGGTTTATTACTATTGGTGAAAGTTAGAAGATCCCTACCCTATATCATTCTTCATCCTAACCCTTGGTTAAACTCGAATGAGGATGTGATCGAACACACATGTCTATTCCCATCAATACGGCCATTATGTATGCAACATATGCCTGTTGGTGTGTACTATTTAGTGAAAGATTATAAAATGATCAACCCTAAGCCTTATAATAAAAACGTTCTTTTTTACCTTTATAAACTTGTTACTCCTTAGCTCTAGTGGTGGAGATGTATATCTTGCCAAGGCCAAATGATACAACTCCGTCACGACCTAGCAATTGAGTGAATTAGTTACATGTTACCACATAGATTAGTTGAGTGATTTGAGTGTTTTCATCTTCCTATTTCGTGAGGTGTTTGGTTGTGTACTTGTAATAGATCAAATAAATGCTTAAACGGAAAAATCCTTAGGGATACATTTTCATAAACTTCTAAAGGCTACTTGAGGACAAGTAGGATTCAAGTGGGGGGATATTTGATGACATCAAATAACGTTACTTTTATAGCATCATTTATCCCATGTAAATAACCCATTTAGTTTAATTATTGCAAAGAATTGTTACTTAATCGTTTATATTTGAGAATTGCAGTAATTATAGAGTACTTGGTGAAGATTAGCAAAAAGGCACGCATTCTGGAGCTTAAATGAAGACATTTGAAGATTACTGTTCTGACATCCAATACGCCGTATCCATCAAGGAAGATACGGCGTATCTGTGCCTGCACTTCACAAAAGACCACGAAGGAAACAAGATCAATACGCCGTATCCAGGGAAGACCAATACGCCGTATTCAAGCTATGGAAATAAAATATTCTGGAAGATATCAAACGTGGTCCCTACTCCAAGAAACCCCCGATACGCCGTATTGACCTCAGTCAATACGCCGTATCGACCATATTCCAGACCTTATAAATAGAAAACTCAAAAACGAGTTTTCAGTGTGCTAAATCATATTTTCGATACCTAAACCATAAAAGTCAATTTTTAGAGGAGAAGAAGAGCAGAAGAGGTCTTGCAACGTAATTAATTCCATAGGAAACAACTTGTAATCTCCTATACTCTTGTAATCGTTTAGTTTTTGGTATCATTCGTTAACTCGGTTAGTTTACCTTGGCTAAATTATTACTTTTGTATTGATTATGACGTTTGAAGGCTAATACCTTCGGGTATTAGCCATTATTATGAAGATCTGAATGTTTGGTTTGTTTATCTCGATTGCTTAATTTATCGTTGATTGCTTGTTTATGTTTATCAGTTTATACTTGTTTACGTGCTTTTGTATGCGACCTATCATTCAACTGGATCTAGTGATATGGACCAAGTAATCTAGATGCCGGGATGGCTCTCCATATAGTGATTTATACATCTAGACCAATAGGATCACGAATAATAACCTATCTTTGCCCTTAGATTGTGAGCTTAGTGACCAGGCAAAGGTGACCCGGATCAGACCAAGTACGTCTCAATAAATTTGGTAAAGACTTGGTTAGTGGTCTACTAATGTAAGAATTGCCTTTAAGCAGTAAGTGGGTAAAGTCTCTATGAGCTAGGGTTTAACAAGATCACCATTGCTTTAATCCCTAAGATAGATTATAATCAGCAAATAAGGATGCTTTATGCGGATACATTTAATTGTGACATAATTCTTCGTATCTAGGTCTTAGGAAGAAGTACCGCCTAAGTCTTAAGAATGATATGCCGCCTCGAGATAAGTAATCATTGCACTAAATAAACAAACCAACGTTCTGATTGGATTAATAATGGTTAATACAGTTTTCTTATATTTGGCTAAACCACTCTTTTATCTTTTGTTAATTTGCTTGCGTGAGTTTTAATGTCTTAAGTTGATTTTAGTCACCATAAAACCCGTGCCAGTCTCTGGTATTCGCTATTTTATACATATCTTTTACCTAATTTAATGACCCTAAATGACCAAAAACATAATAAAAAATGCAAATATATGTCGTTTTTGTGTTTATGTATGTGCAGGTACCGGATATCAAGAAAAAGACAAAACAAAGGCAAAACCAGACGAAACCAAGCATGAAATTGAAAAGAGCACGAGAAAACGAGTCCAACGGTGCCCTCGGAATTAATTGGGCCAGCCCGTAACCCATTTAATGGGCTGGGCCAGCTCACTTTTGCATAAACCCAATAACTAAAACCAAAAGCCCAATGTCTTAAAATGATTAGCTGGTATATATAATTTAAGTGACATCATGGTGATGCCAGCATCATGTGCAGCTTATATACTTCACACAAGTCACGTGACAAGCCACTATTTTGGGAGGACAAGTTATAATTAGCCACGTGGAGCAAGAGATTTATAATCTCAAATTCAATAAGATGAAAATAGAGAGATGGATGGAGGAGCAATCACGTGCGAGTGAATTAAATAAAAAGGGGGCACGTGATATAGCACTAACTCGGAATGGGCATATTATATCATTACACGTGTCATGCAAGTTGGAATTTACAACTCATATCAATTGAAGGAATGACTTATCACACGGACGATATGAGTGCGTAATAATGAAGCAAGAATGAAGAATTACACGTGTCGCACTACCAACGGGCGGATCTCAATCCTAGCCCCCATTTTCCTTGTCTCTGATTGGTGCGATTGTATAAAGAAGGATTGGGAACCAATATTAAATTTTTCTACCTTCTCACCATATATATCTGAACCCGCTCCCCCTCACGGGAGAGAGGAGTTTGTTTTATTTTTTTTAGTTTAGCTTTTGTAATTTTAGCTTATTTTCAGTTATGTAACTGCTTATTTTACTTTTTTTTGCTAAATGTAATTTGCTTATTTCGTAAGCTTTTTAATATGTTGTAATGAATTTGGTTTGAAGTTGATTAAAAATTTCGTTTTGCTTATATGGTGCTTATTCTCTAGTTTTCATTACTTTTCGAGTAGCTTATTCTGAGAGCTGATTTTGAGTGCTTATTTTTGTGGCTTATTATTTTCAAAAGTCTTTAGAAGCTAAAAAATGACTCCTATAAGCTCTTAAGCTCATTCGATTCATTTTCAAAAAAGTTTTTAAGCACTTTTCGAATAATAAGATGTAATAAGTTTCGATCTAGCTTATCTCTGTGCTTAATTTGTTTTTGAATGATTAGAAGCTCTCTTTTTCTGATACGTTAAGCTTTTGATCAGCTTAATTGGTTTAAAATGAATTTAAAATGCTAGATCCAATTTTTAAGTGCTTATGTGCTTATTCGTTTTGAGATTTGAGATGTTTATGTGCTTATAGCTTATTCTGAGTCCTTGTTGTTGTTTTATATGGCTTATTGATTAGTTGAGTGCTTATCTCGTGTAATATTTAGCTTATTTAGTTGGTTAGATAGTAGATGTTAAAAAACGTTTTGCTTATAATTAAGTTTAGGAATCTATGGAATTTTTCTCGTTGTTCTATTGTGTTCAGGTTGTTGCATTCCTTATTTTGTTGGTTTATTGTTCTTATTAGAGCTCATTGGGTTTAAGTATTCGTTTAGATTTTGCCTATTCAATTTCCATAGCTTATTGATTCGTATTTTGGCTAATAAGTTTAGGTCTCGTTCAAAATGATTATTCGTCACTCATCGTTTCAAGAAGTTTATTGTTTTAGTAGCTTATTTAGGAATTATAGCTCATCTTGTTAGATTATCTCTAGACTTAAAAATCATCTCTAATTGCCAGTTATTATCAATACCTGTCATTCACGATTTTGACCTTTGATTTGTTAGGCTTGTAGAATTTTACTTTGGATCACTTAAAGTAGGTTGGGCCATATCAAAGTTAATTGGGTCACGTAGATTTGGGTTTCATTTTGGTTTGTATAATTTCGGATGGGTCAATATTGATTGGAACTAGCAATTGTTTTTTTTTGTAAGATTGAAATTAAACTTGAATTTGAGATTAATTCGTTGGGCCATTTGAGTTAGAATAATAAGAATTGAAATTTTGAAATCATGAAGTTTTAACAGTTAGTTGTTTGTGTTTGTGATTTTTTGTACCGGTGTACTCATGAGGCGTGGAGCTTAAGGGTTTATTTAGCTAGACCGACTTTAATTAGTTGTTTTAGTTAAATAAATCGGGTGGTATTCGTTTTAATTGCGGGTCTCCAATTCGGTTCATTTTCTATTCCTTTTTCAATTAATTAGTGTAGTTTTATTTTATTGTTTTATTTTATGTTTGCCTATTTGATTTATGTCATGCTTAGTGTAGCTTTATTTTTAAAATGTTTAGTTTTTATTTCATTATGAGTAGTGAGTAGATTTAGTAGTGCTTGTTAAGTGATTAGAGATTTGGAATTTAGGTGCGGGTTTAAAAAGATTTAAAAAATATTTAGTCATAAGTATTGTCTTTTCGATTTACATTCCGTCATTTAATTTTAATGCAATTTAATTTCTTGTCATTAATTTTTAAGCATTTCGTTTTACTTGTCATTTTAATTCGTTAAACCTAAGCCCGCACTTAATGAACATTTCACGTCACTTAGCAAGCATTATTTTAGTTTAATTTTCTTAGATCAATTTTAGTATAATCTTGTAGATTCAAAACTTAGAATTAATATTAGTTTAATTTTTAGTATAAAAATAGTTTAAAACCAAAAGTTTAGCTTTTCTTTTATATGCTTTCCTTTTAAGTAGATTTAGAAAACAAAACCAAAAACTTTTATGACATTCAAGCTCGAATTACAACTTGAACGTAGATTTCCATTCACCTCTCGTCGAGGAAACGACCCGGAGGGTTTTTGAGATATCGCTTTGGTTAAAAGTGAATTTCTTGAACCCGACGGTAATACTATACTATACTATAATTGGCCTATCCTTATTATTACGTATCTATATATTATATTATATATTTTATACGTGTTAGTTTGGACAGATCAGTTTTTGGCGCCGCTGCCGGGGAAAGGTGTAGCGATTTCTACGGGATTGTTCGTGTTCGAGCCTTGAAGATCCTTTCTTCGGAAAGTTTATTTTCGTACTTATTAAAAATATAAAAATCTAAAAATATTTTTCTTCTTATTTTTATTTTTATTTTTCCTTTATAAAAAACCCAAAAATATTTTCCTTTTATCTTAAAAAAAATCCAAAAATATTTTTCTTTCTTATTTTTCCTTATGTATTATTTGAAAAATCTATAAATATTCTTCTCGATCCTCTTACTCGTTTAATTCTTATTCTCTTTACCCTCTTATTCGATTGATTCTTCGACATGTCTTCATTTTATCAACCTTGCTACGGGTGTGGAGAGCAATTTGTCGGTTCATTTTGTCCACGATGTAATCCGAATTCTTTCGATAATTCTCAATATTTTTCCGACTACTCTCCACAACCCCGGTACGAGACAAATATTTGTGAGTTATGTGGAAATAATGCTCATTATGGTTATGATTGTCCACCACAGTTCCCGTTTGTCTATGAACAGGAGCCGTGTTACAATCAAAACTTTAATGATAATTATTTTCCACAAAATTCTCAAAGTTCTTCTCAACAATATCTTTGTTGTGCAAATTGCGGGGGTCCTCATGACACTTTTCAATGTCAACCAATGAATGAAGATTATTGTGAGCAAAATTCTTGCTATGATCATAATTCTTTTGGTTTTGACCAATTTCAACCCTCGCAGTTTCCCGTCAATTATCCTTCTCAAGAGACGAATAAAGAAATTTTGCAAGCTCAAGAAGACTTAATGGAAGCTATACAAGCCTTTTTAAAGGAGTATGATCATATACCTCCTAATGAAAAGTGCATGGCTTTATTGCTAGCCGAGGAGAGATTTCTTAAGATTAAGCAAGCTATGGAAGAAGAGCAGAATCAACCTGAAGTTTTACAAGAATTGCTTCTTAAGCTTATAAACGATTTGCAAATTCTTAAAGGAATTCAACAAGAGAAGAAGAAGCCGACAGCTCAAAGTTCTATTCCATATTGGAATTCTTCTATGATTGACGATGAAGAAGCTAGAGACAACTTTTTGAAGGACGTGTGCACCTTCTTAAGGAAGTTTAGTCGTATACCTTTTGGAGTAACACCAAAGGTTATATTGATAGCTTGGGAAAGTTTTGGCGAAATTAAAGATGCTTTGATGGACAAGCAATATCGACAAGAGGATATTCAAGAATTGATGAGTAAACTCCTTGAAGATGTGCGAAATATTAGTGAAGAGTTTTCAGAATATATTAATTGTCCAAGCTGGAATCGTCCTCTTTTCTACGACTATGACGATGATGATTATACTATTATATATAGCAAGCCTAAAGCAATCACACCCGACTTACCGATCGAGGAGCCCGATAACTCTCTAAGTATGGGGGACAAGCATCTTGACACTATTCCTAGTGTTGAGAACCTTGACCCAATCCCAAGTGAGTTTGAGGGTATTTCCGAAGATACGTGTGATGTGCCCGTTTGTGATGATTCTTCAGTTGATTGTTATGATCATGATATTTCAAGTGATGACGATTCTTATGAGAACATCGAGTACGTTGAAGCATCACCTCTCAATTTGGAGTACGATAGATTAGAGGAGGAGAATGAAGATCAAGAAGAGAAAGAGTTTGACTTAGAAGATATTTTTCAAATCCAAGACGTTATTCTTCGTGAGAAATTATTAAACGTCCATCGTCTTATTACTAATATCGAATCTTTGAAAAACAACCCTACTCCTGATTTTGTGCTCAAGTCTCCCTCTTCAATTCCTATTTCCGTCACGGATAGTGATTCGTTCTTTGAGGAGTCCGATACTTCTCTTTCTCATTCAGATAACTCTTTACCTGAATTCGAGACTTTCAGCGATCATACGGAAGAGACGAGAAGTGGCAGTACCACTACTCATGCTAATAACTCTCTTCCCGAGTATGATTCGTTTCTTTTTTAGATTGAACCTAATCAGGGAGGGTTGACTAGCGTTGTTATTTCTGATAATTCAAATGATCCTCTTTTGGAATTTCCTGAGTTTGAATCATTCCACTTTGATCTTGATCCGTCATTTCCTCGTCCTCCTCCAGAACCACCAGATATTGAGATTAGTTTAATTATTGAGACCGATGCACCAGTGATAAACAATGTTGATGAACTTAATGAGGATGAATGTTTTGACCCGGGGGGAGGTGAGAATAATGTTGAAGTTGACGATTCCTTCACATTTGTCACTTGGACTTTTCTCCCGTTTCTCACCTACCCTGAGGTTTCTCCCTTACTTTCCTCCACCAAAAATGAGGATACCATTTTTGACCCCGGCATCTCCACTTAGAGCCGGTGGCCTCTCATCGGGATGGAACTTTCATGTGCTTTAATGTTTATCCAAACATTAATGAAAGCCCGATTGAGATTTTTAGTTCCAAACTCTCCCTAAGGACGAATGAATGCAGGGATCGAGTCGAGCTTGCGACTCGGTGAACAAAAACAAGCCGCTTCGTGGGAGACACCCCATGCTTATCCTTTTTTATTTTCTTTCTATTTTCTAACAATAATGTGTTGTGATGTGAGGAGGCTTGTACTCTTCCGGTTTTCATTGTTTGTGCTTGTGATTTTTGTAGGATTGAACCAACAATTTTTGAAGTATCTCGTGTTCGGTGTTGTGTCCCGGTTCACTCGAGCTTCCTATCCTTTGTTTGAAATTAGTTTGGGGAAATCCGATATCCTTTCGTCATTATCGATTCACGTTTATCTTTGCATAGTTCATAAATGGCTTAGATTTACGTAGAGACCCGACTTAAACATTGAGGACAATGTTTCGTTTTAGTTTGGGGAGGGAATCTATCGATTTGATGTTACCTGCTTATTGTTTTGTTTTCACGTACCTGTTTTCCCACAAAAATAGCAAATTTTTTAAATTTTTAAGTTTTTATTTGCAGAAGATATGAAAAAAATATATTAGTAGTTGAAAATATAATAATAAGTGTTAAGACACAAATGTAGGTTCTCCGTTAGTGAGAATAAGAAGTAATTTTTGACCCGATCGAACGTGTAGAGTTCTAGCTTTCTCCCTTAACAATTAATAATGATAGTTTGTGCTAGTCTCATGTAGACTTTAAACATGCTAGACTTGAAATCATTAGTAAATGAAGACTTGTGCTAATCTCAAGTAGATTTTAAATATGCCGAGTTGGATTTTATATAGGCTAAGTATTTGCGAATTTCTTTATTAGAGATTTTAAATTGCAAAGAATAACAGATGATAGTGTTAATTATGAATTAGGATGCTAAACAAAGTTTATTTGGAAAACTTAAAAGCTTATAAAAATAACTTGTGGTTTTTCTTCCCCGAAGTTCTTAAAATGATTAATTATACGTGTTCTCTTTAATTTTTACAAATTTGAGTTTTACTCTTAAGAGTCTAATCAACTTATTTAGAGAAAAAACTTTATGAATGAAGTCAACATCATTTATAAATAAGAATTTTGGTTCAAGTTTATACTTTAGTTTTCTAAAACGAAAATTTTCTATTCTGCAAAAATAGTGTAAAAAAATGATGAAAAAAAGAAAAAGAAAAAGTTAGTGAATAAAAAGGATGCAAGCTATAAATCCTTAAGTATTAATAATTAATATACAAACTCCATCGTAATAAAGTACATGGGCATTTGTCGGTTCGTTCCCG
>BQNB010044524.1:4747-44838 GCA_026074375.1 Tanacetum coccineum
TATTTGTCAAGAGAAATATGTTAAAGATTTGCTCAAGAAATATGATCTAGCTGATAGTGCTTTAGTGAAATGCCCTATGCTTCCCCTAAACAACTTGGGCCCTGATGAATCAGGGGTCTCTGTTAATGAGACACAATTCAGAGGCATGATAGGGTCACTGATGTATCTAACAGCTAGCAGACCAGATATCTAATTTTTCACATGTCTCTGTGCTAGGTACCAAGCTAACCCAAAGGAATCCCATCTTATGGTTGTGAAAAGAATTTTCAGGTATCTTAAAGGAACACCAAATTTAGGTGTCTGGTATCCAAAAGGATCAGGCTTTGATCTCAAAGCATACTCAGACTCAGACTACGCCGGATGTAACCTTGATAGAAAAAGTACCTCTGGAGGTTGTCAAATACTTGGAGGAAAGTTAGTATGTTGGAGTGTAAAGAAGCAAAGCTCTGTAGCAATGTCATCAGCTGAAATTGAGTATGTAGCTGCAGTTGGATGTTGTACTTAAATCCTCTAGATTAAAAGTCAGCTGGCTGACTACGATGTTCTCTATGACAAGATGCCCATATTTTATGATAATACTAGTGTCATTGCCATATCAAACAATCCAGTGTTGCATTCTAGGACAAAACATATTGACATCAGGTATCACTTCATTACAGACCACATATTAAAAGGTGATATTGAGCTTCATTTTGTACCCACTGAATTGCAACTAGCTGATATTTTTACCAAACCTTTAGCCGAGCCTAGCTTTACTAGATTGGTAGCTGAGTTGGGTATGCTCAATATTGAAAAACAGATCTCTGATAAGAAAATGGCTTTAAGTGATCTCTAACATGAATATTAAATGTTTTTTAAGGTAACTTAAATGTTACCAGAAAGTTAAAATGACAAACATTCTTAATATTAAATTTCGGATATTCTCAAAAGGCTACCAACTTTCTCAAAAAATGGGGGATTTTATAGTATACGAAAGGTCAAGGGGACCCACATATTGTAAACTTTTTTCCACTATGCATTTAATGCGGAATTCAAACTGTGTATTTTTTAAAATGAATAGTATATTTTGAGAAATATAACTTTACTGGTTACACTTTCACACATCACTTTTTACCAAATCAAAACCCTAGAAATCTTTCAAAACAATCAAATCTTCTCATCTTTGTTGATCCCACTTGAATAGATCTTGAATTCCTTAGCTTGTGTAAGGTTTAGTTATGCAAGATAAATCCTACACAACTATGATAGAAACTTTGAATATATCAAAGATTATGCAGAATCTAATCTTTAATCAATAAGAAGAATTCTTAATAAAATAGTAATACGCAAGTAAACACAATAAGCTTCAATATATTAATATGAATACTCTAACTAGTATTTGGGTTACAAAATCTTGAAGCTACGAATAACACTTTGTATTTGTATATTTTTCTAGATTACAATGTATATTGACTGACTGATTGACATCTACCTCTATGCCCTAGGACCTCCTTTTATACACCAAGGAGTCCTAGTCGATTTACAATATATTCCTAAAACTTAGAATATTCACCATGATCTATTCCATAAATAACTCATACTTATCATGTAAGTAATCTTGATCTCCAATCAATCTTTATCGTTTCTCTGAGAAGTCTTTATCCTTTCTCTGATAGTAGAAAATCTTCTAGCAGTCTTAATCTTTTCAGCAGTTGTAACTTAGTACTAGCAGCATTAACTTTTAACACCAACAGTAGTAACTTATACACCAGCAGCATTAACTGTGTACAAGCAGTAGTAACTACTTAGAATATTTTCTTCAATCTTCACCAGCAATACTAACTTTATACTAGTAGTATTAATATATACTAGCGGTACTAATATATATTAGCAATAGTAACTATGAACTAGCAGTACTAACTACTTAGCATATTTTTCATTAAAGTTAATGAACAGCACTAACTTTTGCTTAGCAATAGTAACACAAACCTTAGCAGCAGTAACTTTAAGATTATCAAGAAGTCTTTTAATCCTAACAATCCTCCCCTAAACTTGATATTTATCTCCAAAATCATCAAGTTTCTTTATTGAAAGCTTCATTAATCACTAGGAGGATGCTTCCAAACACTTCATTGATTCTTGAGCTGTTTTGTGATGAGCTTAAGAAGTTGATAACACATTTTATTCCAATGATCAGCTTGTAACTTCCTGTTTAGCATATCTGTGATTGTAGCAGGTGTAAGGGGATACTTTTTCTCTACCAGCATATAGATATGCAGATTTTGAAACCTCACAAAATGTACTCCACAGGAATCAAATAGCTTCTAAATCAACACTTTGTTCTCATGTAGATTCCTCTACACTGTATCTTCTACATGAGGTTCAAACATTGTTTTTAGATCACCCCATAACACTCTCTCATAGCCCTCCTCTGGCCTTGTATACCCATGCTTAGCTTTAACAAACCTCCACAAAGTTTCCAAATCTTCCCTGTCAAAGCTTTTAAGCAATTGACTAAACACTAAGTACATCTTGAAACTTCCATCAAATCTTGTTATCTAGTAATAGCTTGTCTGTCTTTCTATGTGGATCTTCCAGTCAACAATGCTTAGAGGCTTAGTAGCCAAAGGAATAGCATCAATTGCTACTTCCTCTTCATCAGGAATGACTTCCATTAGACTTTTAAGTTCAGCTATTTCTTGATCATCATCCATCTTTTGCTTCTTATTGACCTCTTGTTCTTGTTCTGCTCCAGCTCTCTTTGAACTACCTTTTTGTGCTATCTCTGTTTCTGCCTTCTTGGAACTTTCTTCCACCAGCTCAGTTCTAAAGTCAACAAAGGTATTTACCCTTTTCATTGCTTTGTCAAATAATGCTTGATTATTGGCAAATGACTTATTCTTCAAATCTTTAGGCTTCCATCCTTCCATGTTTTTCAGATAAGTACACATGATACTCCTTTGTTGAGCTCTTGTTGGTGGTCTGTTCCTCTTCTCTTCTGCTCTTTTTGCTGCAAAGTGTTTTCTTCTTTTCTTCAAGAGTTGTTGGAATAATTTAGCCCTTTCTTCAATAGTCAACTCTTCTTGTTCTCTTACTTGTAATCTTTCAGCCAATAAACGATCAGCCTCAATCTTAGCTTAAATATCATCCCATTCTTCAGTTAAGGCAGCATTGGCTTCTTCTTTCTCCCTTGTAAGTCTCTCCTTTTCATCAAACTCAACTTGTAATCTTTTAGCAGTTTCTTCATCAAAACTGATTTGATCTTTCTTCTTCAAAGGCTTCTCAGGTTCTACCATAATTCTTTTGCCTTTGTCTTGTAATTTTTCCTGTGATGGTTGTTGTGAAATTGTTGATGTTGTTGTAGATGTATCCAGCTCAGTAATGACAATTCCTTTCCTTGGAGTTGGAATTGTAGCAGTTGTTGTAGTTGTAACAGCACTAACCTTTATACTGGCAGTACTAATTGGTACACTTAGCTCTTCTACAACATTGGCTTTAACCTTGGGTTTTGCACTTTTCAAAGTAGTAAGTGCTTGAGCCAAAGTAACTTCATCAACAGTTAAATCCTTAGCAGCAACTTCTTGTTCTACAACAACCACCTCATCACCATCTAAATCATTAACACCAAACATATATGTATCATCTTGATCATTAACCAGGGTAATGTCTTCATCAATATCATTAATTTTCCTCCCCTGTTTGGATGCATCCTCTTCACCCAAACCTTCTTCTTCAGAGGATTCTACCCTGGCTGTAGCACCAACCTTCCTTAATCTTTTCAACACATGAGTGTTTGACCTCTTTTTCTTCTCAAGTTTCTTGACCCTCCTTTTAAACTTAGCAATCTCATTATCTTGAGAGGTCTTAGTATTCTCCAAGTCAAGCACTCTTTGTTGTAGTTTGGTACATAATTCCATCAATTCCTCAAGTTTCAGTCTATCCTCACCACTTCTAAGTGTGTTACCTCTTGCGAGCAGTGGATTATTAGAATGTTTAGATACATTCTCAGACCTATTCTGAGCAATTGTATCCCCCATGGTTTTTTGGCACCTGGGACCACCACCTGAACTAGTTCCTAATGAACTTGGTTCATTAGGTGTTGCCTTGGATTGGGTCTTAGTGATGTTACCCCTATCCTGCTCTGCATCTAAGCTAGTAGCAGTAGTGGTAGCCCTTTCCAAACTGTCATCCATCTTCTTATTGACAGCCTCATCTGCAACAGAATCACTTGGAACACTAAACTGAGGTACCTGAGTGTCCTTCTTCTTAGAACTCCTAAGTTATTTTTTCTTTTGAGGTTGGGATAATGATGGTTGAATAATGGTGGGTGTGTGATGGGGATCAGTAGGATTTGCTGAACCTTCACCCATTTGTTCTTGATGTTGTACCACCGAGCTTGTGCGATCATTGTTTGATATAATGGTATTGTTTCTCTTCCAGAAAAGCCTTTTCCTGAGCTCCTTATGTTAGCAAAACTTCTTTGTATGAGAGGGTGCAATATATATTTCATCATGAGTTGCCATCCCTTCCAGTTGTCTATCCAAAAACACTTGTACAAACCTTGGATACATCAAAAAATTTCCAGCATTATCCAAGTTCTTCACATACTTTTAAATATGTACTTTGAGAAGTTAAACTTCTGGTTTGTAGCTAAACAGATAATTGCAGAATCCATACTACTAAACTCATTCCATGCAGTAGTCTTAGCACTCAGGCATTGTAACATAGTATGAATAAAAAATTTCCATTATGGAGAAAAGAATGCCTTATAGAAAGTAAGCTCCTGTGAAAGTTTTTCATACCCCATCAGTGTAAGTTGTTCAAATATATAACAACCCGCAATTTTCATCAACGTAATTATCCATCTATTAAATTAGATGCAATGTAATATCCATCTATTAAATTAGATGCAATATTTACCACCTTTTTACAGGGAAATTTTTGCTTTATCTCATTATTTAACGTAGTTTACATAACTAAAGTAAACGAGCTCACGCAACCTACCTATGCCAATTCTATATCATGTAAACATCCTAATATCTCAACTTTTTATCTTAATATCATTTTTACCAAGTACATTACCCATTTAACGTACCATTTACAATGTTATTTCAAAACAAACTTTAAACATTAAACGTTTATATCAAACCCTAATTGTATGTAATGTACACATATAAAATGAATGTACAAGTATTCAAGGCATGTGTAAAAGTATCATAGTATAATATTTGAATCATACTTCCCTCCAAAACCATGGTACAACACGTTTAAGCTCAATTTATAAATCAATAAAGCACGGATTCAAATAAGCTCATTTTACCACCATTTTTCTTCTAGTTTCTTACCACTACTTAAGCACTAAGTACAAGCTCCTAATGCACAACATTCAAACCCTAATTACCCTAATCCTAAACCCTAATCTACATCCTAAAACCTAAAACCCTAACCCGAAACCCTAAACTAGTTTTAAAACCCTAATTTCATTTTAAAACCTAAACCTTAAACCTAAACCCTAATCCTAACAATAAAACCTTAATCCTAAACCCTAATCTATCCTAAACCTTAACCCTAACTCGAATTTAAAACCAAAAACCCTAACCCGAACCTAAATTCAAACCCGACACCCCTTTATTTCATTTTTGACCCATTTTAAACCAAGCTAGCATCCAAGCACCACCATGACCTCACTACTACATCACCACCAAGCACCTTACCCACCTCCTTGCCTCCTTGCTTGCTACAATACTTGGTTACCAAGCAAACACCCCCTTCGTCACCTTTCTTGCAAACCGAACCCCCCACAACCCTTCCACCTTGCAAAGCTACACTCCTAGCTCTCCATACTCATCACCTAGCTGCCCTTAGTCATTCCCCTACAACCCTTGGCCACCACACCAAGAAAACTTGGCCACCAAGGGTGTTCGAGTACTATATATACGCATACATACACATACTTTTCAAACACACCTCAAATCTTCATCACAAACACAAATGGAGTTCTAAATCAGACCAAGGAGGATCAAGAGAAGCCTTAAGATCAGAATTGAAGCCAAGAATCAAGAAAAAGAAGCCCTTGAAGTTGTTTTCTAGGCGTACGAATCCAAATAAGCTCATACGACCCATATAAGCTCAAGTAAGCTCAAAATCTTGTTCAATAAACTCATAATCTGTTTTAGAATATTCATAAGACTCCTAAGATCCTATATGAACTCTTGTTAAAGCCTTGAATCCTCAAACCCATGCGTTTTTGGTTAAAACCCTAAAAATGACCCGTTTTGATTTTCTAGCTAACGAATCCTTTTTCTAAACTTTTGTTACTTTTGGTCATAACACAAAAGTGGATGATGCAACCAAAGACTTTCTTCGTTTTAATATCCCTTGTTTTGAAACCCAACTATCATTCATGGTTTTGACTGTCTCATTGTTATTGGTCTATCGATAGTAAGATGGAGGTGCCTTCTTTCCTCCCAAAGAGACGTTAGGGCTGGGTTGGTACATTAGGCTTGGCTGACAAAGATAAACCATCTTTCCCTCCACTGAACGTGTGAATTCTTCAACCTTTGAAACTTAAGTACTTTCCACCAATGTTAGAAGATCTTCATGCAATACATTGTTAAGTGTATGGGGGAATGTAGGGGTCTCATGATCAAATGAATCTTTGTCAACAAACTATTGCTTACTGTTTGATTTTTGGTCTGGAAATTAATATTGGGGACATTATTTTAAGATTCATGTATTATACAAACTTCAGAATGGAAAAAGCATAGGGAGTCAAATGTTTGCTACTAAGATTATTTCTCTTCGGTTTCAGAACACACTTTTGGGTGAAAACTTCAATGAGAATCTCTTACTATTTTAAAGCCCACACCATATCTCAGCTGCTTATTTTCAGACCCCATCAGTATCTAAAGACAGTTTGACTTCTCATATGCTGAAAGTAGCTAAACATTCAAAGGAGCCTGATGAGTCTTTGATCCTTCCCTTTGAGGAAGTGAATGCTGAAGTGACCGTGTAGTCCCAGTCCTGGAACCAATGTGTCAGCTCTCTCTCTAGCCAAGAGCACCAATGTAAGAAATCTAAGAAGAAGAAAATCTGCCGTCATCTCAACAAAAGGTTTTTAATGATAGCAAGGAATATGAATCATCCTTCCACTACTACCCATCTATCAGGCAACTGATGGATGTTTGGTGGTCGAACGCTATTCCCTTCAGAGTCTTAGGATGCCTTCGTAACGACAGAGGTGCAGGACAACCAACCTAAAGCCATTGATACCACAGAGGTAACAATTTAAAATATAAGGGGCACTGCAAGCAGCCACTCTCAAACTTCTCTAGGAGAGAGTGGTGAAGTTAAGGGCCACCGTCGACCCAGTAGAGTGTCTGAGTCTGCACTTACATTCTAAATTTTTTGTACACTCTGTGTCTGCACTCAGAGAGTGATACTGAAAGACTAAAAATGTCTAATGTTGACTCTGAAAATTCTAAACTCTGCTGGATTAATCCCATCTGTGCATGAAAGTTGACCTCTGTATGAACTAAACTCACTCAGCCTCAGAGGTCCCATAAACCAATGAAAAGAGTCTCAAAGTCTTAGACTTTTAAGGGGACTGGATAATCAGACCCAGTCTTCTTAGGGGCAGCGAATGGCAATCCTTCCCCATATTACAAACTTACAACTGAAAAGAGTCCCAAAAGTCCATTCTTTCTGATCTTAATTTTAAAGGACTTTTGAGGGGACTGGATAATCACACCCAGTCTTCTTAGGGGCAGCAACTGGCGACCCTAAACCTCATTACAAATTCACATGTTTTAACTAAAAAGTTTATACAGGTACCTGAGAAAATTGTTAAGAAAAAGGAGGTTGCTGAGGAACAAACTATGTAGAGCCCCTATGACATAGAGTCAGAAATCAAGGTTGTAAAATCCTTCTTTACCAGCCATCTATCTGAAGGGTAAGATCAGACAATGAATGACTATGAAGAATCAGCTGATATTCAAGAAGACTCTGAATCTGATCTTCAATCCATGCCTGATGATGACCTAAGATCCATCTCTGAATTTCAAGCTACTGACTCTGATGATACTCATGCAAATGAAGTGTCTCAATCTGCCAAAACCTCACAAGATGATATTGCTTTCGCTGAACGACTAAGTATTCCAGATCATCTGGATCATATCTATGAAGAAGTCAGCTATCTTCATTCAAGGCTTAGAAATATGGAGTCTTCTATTGTTTAAGCAGTCTCTGATGAGATCAAGTCATCTCTACCAACCATGATCACCAATGCTCTCCAAGCACAGCTACCTGGAGTGCTCTCAGCTACTCTAAAGGATTGCCTTCCTTTGATCGTTAAAGAATCTGTACAAACTCACAATCCAGCTATCTCTGAATAGTTTGCAGGGACACAGGCTCAGCTGAACAAAAAGGTTGTGAAATAGCTGAACAAACAGTTCAACATATCCCATGTTGCTTAAAGCAACAGATTTGTCACCCTTTAGAAGGAACTCTCTAAAGTAATCAAATCAGAGGTGGCAAAAAAGGTTCAAGTTGTTGGATTGGAGGGAGTCCATGGGGATCTACAGTCTCACACCAAGCATATCTCTAAGTATAGCTCATCTTTTCAAGATATGCAAACTCAGCTGTAGGACGTGAAAGACCTTCTCGAATCAGTAGTGATCATTGATGAAACTGCTGAGGGGGAGAAGAAACAGAAGGATACAAATGCAATCCCTGCTCCAACTCAGGGGGAGCATAAGACAACTGAGAATATTACCCCTCCTGAACCATCACCTGAGACTCAAGGAGCTTGCCTACAAAGAATCAGCCTTGGTTCTTTATAAACATGAGTAAGACTTGGTAGATCTCACAACCACTGGACAAGATTAAGAGGATGATGATGATCTTGACAAACATCCCTTGTCCAAGGGATTCAAAATCATGCATCCCATCCCCAGCAAGCCACGGCCATCAGTTAAAGAGTTTACTGATCAGCTATTTGGAACAACCTCTTCAAAATTCTCACCTACTCCTCCTAGAGAACCAACACCTCCTAGAGATTCCTCTACAGGCAACGCAGTCACTACTGAAGAAGAACCAAGAAATGAGCTTGTTCAATATCAAGAAGAAGTAGGATCTACTCTAAAAGCACCAAAGCTTAAACCCTTAATTACCCCCAGAAGGACCTCTTTCCCAAGAGGAATACGATAAGCAAATCAAGAAACTATAGAGGATAAGTGATCTGAAAGTTGAACAAGAAAAATTAGAACAAGAACTGAGGAAGTTGCTCAATCCAGCCACATTGAAAGCTCAGGCTCAGAAATGGACTGAACATGAGGGAAAGAAGGCTAAAATGATGGAGGAATACAACCATCAAATCTCCTTCAGAGCTGATAAACTGCCAATCATAAAAATCAGCTATGTTGTCAATTCCAGAAAAGAGGCAACTATGAAGATCACCAGAGGTGATAACCCTCTGAATCTCACCGTCTATTCAAATTTTAGATTAAAGCAGTTGGGTTTCAGTGAGTGGTTGGAAGTTCATGCTCTGGCTTCTAAAAAGTCTGGCACATCAAATAATCTACTTTTGCAGAGTCTAAGGGCATAATTTAGTGGGTCATAAATCAGTAAAAGAGGCTAGGACTTCCTCCACCGGCTGAACTTGCAACTTTTGGATTAACTACTGAAGAGAAGAAAAGAAAGAGGGCTGAAGACATTAAAGAAGTTTTTGTAACCAAAGACGTCAGGTTGATGAAATGGACAAGAACTTAATTCCTCCCCCCTAGGATCATGCCAATTCAAGGTCTTGTTATCAAAGAACCTGAATCAAGAATCTTTTTTATGACTGGGAACACTGGTATAGGTTTCCAAAAGGAAAGCGAGTTCCACTTAGCTCCTACCACTAAGATTGCTAGAGAGATGTTCTCAAAGATGAATTATGTAATAGAAGCTAGGAATGACTGCATAAAGGATAGGGAGATGGTAGAAAAAAACTTAGAAAATTTTAGATGAAATGTAATGAAATCAATGAAGTTTCTTTTGTTAATCTCTCTGTTAATTATGTGTAAGAAGAATCTATGTACTCATTTACCTTAATTTTAGACTTAGCATAATTTATATTCCAATAGGGGGAGATTGTTGGGCCAATTCAGTGCCAGTAATCAGCGCTGGATTTAAAAAGAAATTAGGCTAAGTATTAAGGAACTCGCTGAGTGGATCAGCGGGTATTGAAGAACCTCTGAGTAATGGGACTCAGAGGTTATGAAAGAACCTCTGAGTGATCGGACTCAGAGGTTATGAAAGGAATCTCTGAGTGCAAAGCCTCAGAGTGCAACGTCAAACGTATTCAAGTCAAAGGCATCGTCAAGAAAGTCGAAGATTACATGAATACATACTCATCAGCTGAGATGGATATCAGCTAGTATATAGAAGGAATACGCTGAAGTTCTAAGGAGAGTCAGAGGTGGCAATACTCTGACTATCCTCTTCCCTCTAAAGAAGAACAGGCTGAGCTTAAAGATTGTTCTCTGATGAAGGCGGAAACTTAACAAGTGTTTATGGCGGGATAAACATTGGTTTAAGTTAAAGCCTGTACCAAGTACGAAGTTGGTAAAAGTAGTTAACAGTTGGCAGAACTGTTCACTAAAGTATGGGCGGGCAGTTTCCAAGAATGCACATGCATTAAATACCTCGTACCTTGTCCACTTATTTCTTGACACGTTGCAACTAACCCCACTAAGGACGCAACCTCGTATTAGTATAAATAGAGAATGTTGTAAGGAGTAAATGCTATCGCTTTTATTGTTGTTGTTATTATAGGCATTTAATCCTTTGTCGAACTTACATAGTAGACCTCTGATCTTATCAGGTGGCTATATAAGTTTGCTTGTAAACTTGATATTCTATCTAGTTTACTTGTTCAGAGGGTAAGCACACATTGTCATTCAACTTGTGCGATTCATAGCACATTGTAATACTTTGATTCATAATCAATAAAACATTACACGATTGAAAAGTTATTACTTGTGTTATTTACATTAGATAAGTGTTATACTTCCTATAGACGTGTTAATTGGGACTTTCACAAGTTTTAGCCCAGTTTAAACTCTCCCCCTACTAAAAATATAATTAATGACGAATACAGGACCATTGAAGAAGTGATAAGAAGAGCAAATGCCACATCATATTGTCTTGCGGCAGGTATAAAGACGAAAAATATCGACATTGCAAACACAGTTACAAGATCTATTCGAGCTGGCTGGGTATGAGTCAACTGTTATCTAGCACTTGACCGGGATACACCTTTTGGAGGATACAAAATGAGTGGGTTCGGAAGAGAATTAACAAGGATTGGAGGCACTTGAACATTATCTTCAGGTTAAGACCGTAACTACCCCCATATACAATTCTCCATGGCTCTAGACTTCAAATGTCAAATGTATTCAATACAGTGACATAATATGTGATATACTCACAGATGAGTTGAATGTATTACTAACATGGAATACTTGTTGGCATATTCAACTTTGTGATTCCACTTCTATTAATAAAAGCAGATGATCATCACAAATAAGAAAATTGATCAGTTAATGGAAATTATCCTTATAAAGGATTATTATGTAGAAATCAATTTGTGTTCAATACAAAACATCTCCCTGATTCAACTTGCTGGTTGAACATTCCTATTCCGAAAAAAACTATAGAATAACGAAAAATGTTTATCAACCATTTAAGGAAGTAAACTTAGATTAAAAACTACTCCAAACTTACTAAAATAGAAGTAACACATTTATTCATCCAATTCAACCAGTTTTAAAAGATATATTTTTCACCTAAAATAGTGTAATTGTTGCCTTTAATTGTGTAAGAAGGTCTAAGGCTTTGATATTGCCAGAAAAAGTTGATTAGTAGAAGCTAATGTTGTGTTACTATCTAACAATATGGTTTCTTTTGGGAAGACAATTACTAAGTATGGCATGCTAGATTATCACACACTATTTATAGACTAACTAGATGTGTGCTCTTATGCAATAGGTAATACCTGAAGATAGAACAAATGAGGAAAATGTCATAACTCGAGGATTGAAGGATATATAATCTAGATTGTTAGAGACTATTAGGACCTTAAGATTTGTGAGAATGCATAAAATAGGTGATGATATGTGAAGAGATTTAAGTTAGAAATGTTTTAAAACATAATTATTACAGAGTAATTAAGTAGCCATAAAAAAACAAACATAAAGAAGTATAATAGGGTAAACACTACCCTTTTAATTATGTTTTCTTCACACGTTATTCTCAGTTATACAAGCTAAACATTTACAGAAACCGGTAATTACAAGTGGCATTTTAAAATTATTTAGATTACCAAACTAAATGAGGAAACAAGAATATGATGACCTGAGGACGTTGAGGAGGAGGTGGAGGATGACGATGAGGATGAAGATGATGATGAAAAAGAATAAAGATGAATACGATAACAGGAAAGATGACGAAAAAACTAGCAAGAGCAGAAATAGCAAAGAACTGGGACTCTCATGTATGCTAAACACTCGGGTCGGTGCTTGCAGTAATCAGCAAAACACCAAGGATAGTCGAGTTGACAAGAGCTTGTGATAACATATTCTCACTAAAATGTAAAATGTGAGGAGTCTTAGGTTCGAAGCAGGTTTAGTGCAAAAGAGTAAACCTCGTGAACGCGATTTGAGTCTATGTGACGGTGACTGTAGATTAGGCCAAAAGGTCGAAAACCATGATAACCGAACCGATCAACACCCCTAAGAGAGATATAGAATATGAACTGAATTTAGGCCCAGTCCATCAAACTGGGGTTGGGTGATGGTTGTGGGTTGGGCAGATCACTAACTGAGTTTTAAGCTCATTTTATGGTCCCACCAGCTAAATGAATGAAATTTTGGGCATGGTTCAAATTTAATCACGTGTGTTTTCACCATTTTTTATTTATAGTAGTAGCTTATAGAATGCATCAAATACCATAAGAAAAATCCAGAGTAGTGTAACAATAATTTAGATAAAGTTTGAGACATGGTTTATTGAAGCGAAGAATGTGACTAAAATGACTCGTTCTTAAGTAAATGAATTGAAAGCGACAAGTTTAATTCGTATATTAACAGGAGAGGGGAAGGTTAATGATGAAATATGCAAATTTAGTCGAAGAACACATCAAAGAATTAGCAGCACTAGATGCCATTGATGCCGGAAAGGTGTTTGCATATGGGAAGGCCAGGGACGTTCCTTCTGGCGCTAAAGTACTACGGTCTATACTCATATATTATAAAACTCACATTTATATAAACATACTTTTATCTAGCATAATGTTTAACTTAACCACATAATTTAACAGATATTAAGCTGGGGCAGCGATAAAACCCCATGAAAAACATTAAAATGGCGAAACTAATTGCAAGGTCATACATTCAACCTAACCGATTGTGTCAGTTGGACATAATATGTCCATGGAACTTTCCCCTATTGGGATGTTCTTTTTAAACTAACCGGCCGCATTAGCTGTAGGGTGCCCCATGGAGTTCAAAGCCCGACAGCAATCCCACACCTCTTCTTCCTCCGCCTTTATTGTGCTCAATTAGCTAGTAGGTACATTTAAAATCACAACCTGACGAATCGTTCTAAATAAAAAAGTACAATTTAGACGTAACAAAGCTATTAACATGCGGGGATCCTGATGAGATATAATGTTGTAACGGAATTTGACCGACAGCTGGAGCTGCATATAAGTTCTCATATGGATATCGATTGTGTGAGTTTCACTGGGTCGGGTGATGTAGGACTTGTTGTAATGGCAAGCTGCTGCCATGAGTAATTTGAAAGCAGTGTCGCTTGAGCTTGGGGGCAAATGCCCTCTCATAATCTTTGACGACGTTGATGTGGATTAAACTGTTAAACTTGCTCTTATGGGCAATTTTGCTAACAAGGTGCATAAATCTATTTATAATATTGCACTAAAATAATACAACATCAATATATCCAGTTTTATTTGAATGAGTTTGACAAAACTGGTCATTTCACATCAGTGTTAATATTTTGGCTGACTAGCTCACGGTCTCGACCACAGAAGGCAATCTGTGACGAATTTGTGACTAAGTTTGCGAAACAAGCAAAAGGGATAACCGTTGGTGATCCCTTTGATCCTTTAACTCTTTAAGGACCTCAAGTAATCAAAATTTTCACCAAAAAGTATTTTGTAACAACTTGTGTTACTTGTTGCAATTCTAACAATAATAATATTTGTAGGTTGATAAGGTACAATACGAAAAAGTACTTTCCTATATCGAACATGGAAAAAGACAAGGTGCGACTTTGCTAACCGAGAAAATCCCTGTGGGGAGAAAGGATTTTTTTTTTCGTATATCGAGCCAACAATCTTCGCAGATGTTACGGTAAATTAACTTAGGCTTTGTTTGTTTTTTAAAAATTTCCTCTTCTAACCTCTTACCTCTGCAGGCGGGCAGAGGTTTTTTGTTTGTTTTTTTGTAGAGAAAAGTGGTAAAAAAGTCTTCTAAGCTATTCAAAAATTCAGACATAATTTATCACTTCTTACCTCTTCTTACCTCTTACTCTAAATCTTCTCTTCCCTCTTCTTCTCACTTCTTTCTACAATAATTAAATAATTCATACTTTTTTCTGAGTTTAATAACGTTTTTAACTGTCATTATTCTTTTTTGTACTTTTTTATATTATTTCATTCAATTTTAATTCGATTGTCTACGTTTTCTTCGTGTTTTTTCTCCGTTTTTGTTTTTCTACGATATATAATATTTTTTTACGTTTTCATCAGTTATTTTACGTTTTTGTCAGTTTTTTTACGTTTTCGTCAGTATTTTTACGTTTTCGTCTGTTTTTTTTACGTTTTCGTCAGTATTTTTACATTTTCGTCAGTATTTTTACGTAATCGTCAGTTTTTTTTTTATGTTTTCGTCCATTTTTTTTTATGTTTTCGTCTGTTTTTTACGTATTCCCGATAGTTATTTTACGTTATTCGTCAGTTTTTTTTTCGTTTTCCGTCAGTTTTTTAGACGTTTTCAGTCTCCTTTTTTTTTTACTTTGATCAATTATTTTACGTTGTCGTCAGCTCTTTTTAAAACTTTTCGTCAGGGTTTTTTATTTTACGTTTTCGTCCATTTTTACTTTATCGTACAGTTTTTTTATTATCGCCTGTTTTTAACGTTTTCGTTAGTTTTTATACATTTCGTCCGTTTTTACGTATCGTCTATTTTTTTTTTTTTCGTTCTCGTCTGCTTTAATTCCGTTTTATCCCGTCAATATTTTTTTACGTCTTTGTCAGTTATTTTACGTTTTCGTCTGGTTTTTTTACGTTTTCCTCCGTTTTTCAAGTTTTCGTCCGTAAAAGTACGACAACGTAAAAAACAGACTAAAACGTAAAATAAGGACGAAAACGTAAAATAACTGACGAAAACCTTAAAAAGATGACAAAAAACGTAAAAAACCAACAAAACTATTAAAACTAACGAATACTAAAAAACCGATGGAAACTAAAAAAAAAACTGACGAAAACGTAAAATAACTGACGAAAACGTAAAAAAAACGACAACGTAAAAAAACTGACCAAAACGTAAAAAACTGACAAAAACATAAAAAAGCAGACGAAAACGTAAAAAATTAGACGAAAACGTAAAAAACCGACGCAAAAGGGTAAAAAACTAACGCAAACCGTAAAAAAACTGACGTAACAATTTTAAATGCCACAAATCACTAAAAGAATGAAAGAAGTACTACATAGAGAAAATAAAAAACAAATGGTCTCTTCTTTGCAGATGAAGATCTAGACGCACCTCTTCCTTCGCAGACATGGTTTGCATATGAAGAGGTAAAACCTCTGAAAAAACAAACGAAACCTTAAAGTCGCTACACATATTATGTAAAATTAACTCATGTTATAACATACGTTTTAATATGTTTTTTTCCGTTTTTCTATGTTTTGTACGTTTTCGTATATCCAAAAACGTACACAAACGTAAAAACGTACAAAAACGTATAGAAAAGCGTAAAAAAAATAAAAACGTACTAAACGTAAAAAAAAGTTATAAAATTTAGGGTGACGATTTTTTTATCTCACTTTTTTATTAAACCCGGAAAAAAAAATATCTACACAATACTTAGTGACGAAAATAGTGACCAACATTTTAAGCTTCGTCACCAAATGTTTACGGATGACCAAATATTAATGTCCAAGTACTATATGGTCACTATTTTGCTTAAATAGTGACCAAAAAAAAAGTTGGCACTAAATTTTTGTCACTAAAGACACTTTTTCTTGTAGTGTTAACAACATACGTTTTTGGATGATTATTTCAGGATGATATGCTTATGACAACAGATGAAATATTTGGCCCTGTTATATCCGTCTTTAAGTTCAAGTAAGTTTGAACGCAAAAGTACGAGTAGTTATCAATTTTCAAAAAGGACTCATAATCGACCTGACGCTAACCGTGTGGATAAGTAAATCGTCATACTGGGTTACTAACGATATGTAAAAAGTTTAGTACACAGTCACCTATTAAGATCTTTACAATAAAATGCAAGTCACAAGTTACTTATTCAAATTAATAAACTATAGACGAATTGGAGGAGGCAATCACACTAAGCAAATCATACACGCCTATGGGTTTAGCAGCAGGGATAGCGACCAAGGACTTGAACATAGCCAATACTGTTTCAAGAACAATTCACACGGGTATTGTTTGGATAAACTGTTATTTGGCATTTGACCCAGGCTGCCCTTATGGAGGCTACAAAATGAGTGGATTCGGAAGAGAATTTGGTATGGAAGGCTTATACAAGTATCTCCAAGTTAAAGCTGTTGTCACTCCTCTTCACAATTCTCCTTGGCTTTGAACTTCACATGAATTTGGCATTTGAATTAAATAAATGTTCAGTGAAATATTTTGGGTCAAGCCAAGATCATGTTATGATTATTTTTGCACCATGAATTTATAAGACTTTGAGAAAACAAGAATGAATACCAAATTCATCTATGTTTGAAAATGATAACAAAAAGCTATCCAAGTTCTATAAATTTCTTATAAGTGAAAGTTAGGTACACATTAATGAGGGTATACCTCGGATAATAGTTTGACCATCTACATTATACATTTTTTTACCTTTTTTCGGCGGTTTCAAACAAGAGGTTAACGGTTCAAACCTCGTAGATGAATACATTTGGGGGTGGCCAGGGAAAGGTCAGAAACGGTCGAGGATTAACCCGCCCTCCCGAGGTAACCTGAATGGGGAAAAACTACATTCGTTTACCCGTTTCTTCCGGCGGGTGTTGTTGTTGTTGATCATGTAAATTAAGCTTTTTTTCACAAAAATAAACCTGGTAAAAGTAAAAGTTACTACTTACTATTTGATGTTGTATTTTGTTTGTGCAAAGCATTATTTTTTCATGTTTAAAAACATACACAATAGGTCAATTTCGGATGTTTGGGACCATCCTAATTATGTATGTATAGCTCGGTCCAGTCGAGATAGCTCGAAAGTCCAAACGTGTAAAAGGAAATACATATTAAATTTGGACCCACTTTTACTTCTACCACTAGTATCTTTTACCATTTTCGGAGATCGAGATTGAGGAATTTTTTTTTATAAAAAAAGAAAAGAAAAAAAAAGACCAAGTCAATTAGGAGTAGGGGTCGGCAATCGAGTCGTGTTCGTGTTAACCTGTTCGGGTTCGCGGGTTGGCGGGTTATTATAACTTCTACCCAAACACGATTCATTTATTAATCGTGTAAAAAAAACTCAACCCTAACCTAAACCTGCATAACACGTGTAACCTGTTTGTGACCCGTTTAACCTGTTTAAGTAAATAGGTTAAGCGGTGAATAAGATTGGTGTTTTGTCGATTTAACTAATTTAAATGCAAAAATGATATAAGAATTTAAAGAAATAATAAAAATAACATACAAATAATTATACGGCAATTTCAATGATATCTTAGTTATAATTGTAACTCACTCATATTTTAAGTATATAACAAAATACATTCAATCAAATCCAACATAAAATCCAAGTTATATATTTTATTTTCAGAGGCTTATATTTACTTAAACGGGTTCACGTGTTAACCTGTTTAACACTTACTCAACCCAAACACGACCCATTTATTAAACGGGTTAAACGGAATGACTTGTTTTTTACTCAAACTTGTTTATTCTCAACCCAAACCTATTTAACTCCGTATCAGGTTCGTGTCGTTTATCGTGTCGTGTCAAGAATTGCCACCCTTAATTAGGAGGGGCTAGGATCAACCATAAAACATAGTTGTCACAATGACTTCATAACGTTTGCTATGAAAGGCTTATGTTATATGTACCCCCCTTAAAACACCGTTTGTACCCCCCTGATTTTTTTGCGTTTTTTTATTTTTATAATTTTGTATATGTTATAAAATTGTGACATGGAAAATACGGAACGAAAAATATAAAGTTTAACATGTCAAAAGTATGAAAGTGTCAAAAATTACAGAACAAAAACTGATAAAAAACTGCGTTGCACTGTAAAAAGTGGATACAAAAGGAATCTTTCGTACCTTTTGGTACTTTTCAGTGGGACAGGGGGTACCAATTGTAGCACCCGCTATGAAAATGTCTTGTTTGGATGGTTTTATCCAATGTTTTGAAACCCGGTTCGATTCGGTCGAGTCAACCGGTTGAACCAGTTCCGGTTAAAAAAACGGGTCGAATTAAACCGCATTTCATATTTTCGAAACCCGGTTAGACCCGCTGGGTTTAAGGTGACCTGGGTCAACCCGGTTCCCGTGACCCGGCCGGGTGTTGGTTTTTTTATTTTTTTTCAAATAAAGCAAGTTTTTTATATATATTTGCGACGTAATTTTATTTGTTACATGTTATATTTGTTAGTAAATCGTTTTTAGGCTCAATATAAGGTATATTCATGATTTATATACATACATTTTCTTTATTATTGCAAATCTTATTATTATTATTATTTTTTTGAAAACTAGGTTGACCCGGTGGTCGAACCGGTAACCCGGTGACTCGACCGGGTCTATTAGAGACCCGTTTTTCAAAACATTGGTTTTATCATGTAACCTAGACCCTAATATAGGGTGAAGTCTAAAGATACGCAATTTTTTTTTGAAAAGAACGAAATACGTAACATACTTGTTTTATTGTCAGTATCGCTAAATAACTTTCAAATTTTATTCGATATACGTAATATGAACGGGTATTGACCGAAATTTGACCTGTTTGACCGGTTACCATTTACAAAAGTTACAGAAATGGTCCTTGTGATTTTCGTTGACTTCTCACCTTTAGTCGTTTGACTTTTATAACTTAATTTTTTTTATCCTTTTTTTCTTTTTTTTCATTTATTCATACATTAATATTTTAACACTTATTATATTTTTTTACCAATTATTCATACACTAACTTTAATTACACTTATTACATATAATAAGTATAAACATTGCCTTAAAGTAAAAGTATAATAACTTACTAAACTCATAGTTTTAAAAAGCGTGCCTAAGCTCTAAGGCTCTAAGACTCAAGCTCTAGGGATTTTTTTCAGATCGAGGCTCCGTACATGCACAAGGCTCACAAAAAGCGCAGAGCCTTGGGATTTAAAGCCTTGAGCCTAGGCGCACAAGGTGACATATTTTGAAACTTTCTTTTCGAATTTAATATTTTTAGATACATTAATTATTTTTTGTGTTATTTAAGTCATCATTAATCTATAATTTTTTGCCTAAACTATTATAATTTACTTCAATTTAATGCGACTCATATTCATGTAGCCCGCGTCTTGATCTGCGTCTCGCTTTAAGGCTCCATAAGCTTTTATACTTTTGCTTTTATACCTTTGCGCCTTAGTGCGTCTTGAGCCTTTCAAAACACTAATATACTTATACTTTAATGCAACGTTTAGAAAAAAATTCTTTTTAAAAATATAAGTCACATAAGGGGTGTTTAAGAGTCAAAATTTAAGTCACATGAGGGTTTTAGTTGTGAAAAAGTTTAACGCAACATTTAGAAATTTTTCTTAAAAAAGTGTAATAAGTGTAAAAAAAATTAGTGTATGAATAAGTGGAAAAAAGGTATAATAAGTGTAAAAAAAATAGTGTATGAATAAATGAAAAAAAATTAAAATTAAGTGAAAAAAAAGTTAAGGGACTAATGGTGAAAGTCCAACGTAAATCACAGGGACCATTATTGTCAGTTTTTTAAGTGGTAACCTGATACAACGGTGACATTTGCGATATTGTCTAAAATTTGAAAGTAATTTAGCGATTCTAGTAATATATTTAGTAGGTTACGTATTTCGTTTTTTTTTAAAAGTATGTTGCGTAATATATATTTGAATACAATAATTCTTAACAAGTGTATGATAAACAAAGTGAAACAACCGTAAACTTGCATGCGCAATTGGAGCTCAATTATGTTTCTGATTATAATGACAAAGTTTTCCGAGTGACAAAACTAACGCAAGAAAACTGAAAAAACAGAAAATGTAACCGATACCTTCTCTCAGTCTCTCCCTTCGTGCTTTTACGATTTTTCTCCCTATTTTCCTACAAAATGTTATGTGAACGCATTAGCATAATCCAGCTTAGTTCCTTTAATTTGCTAACTAAGTATTACAACAAAGGCCTATAAATAGTCCTATGCAAAGTCTTAAGTCATCACTCGACCCTTGAATAATAATTTCATAAGAAACAAAAATGAGCTCAGGAGCTAATGGAAGTTCTAAGCCGGCAAGCCATAAGATCAAGTTCACCAAGCTTTTCATCAATGGCGAATTTGTTGATTCTATTTCAGGTTTATAATCAATTTCCATTCACTTAATTGATATATTATTCCTACACAAATCAAGCTCGTAGACATGTCAAATAACTACGAGGGTAGTAATTAAAATTTAGAAAACTAATTGTGATGTTTAATTGACTTGTACAATAAGCTTTAAAATTTATATTACTTAAAAATTTAATGAAGAGAGAGATACTAATCTCTTTTATATGTAGTTGTTGATACAAAAGTTAGGCCGTGTCTAAGGCGGATACTTCAGATCCTGCTTGAACAAAACGGAAGATATTGTCAATAAATAAAAGTACGTCTTGTTCATTAACATCTCGGAAATATTCCGCCATAGTTAGGGCAGTTAAACCAACTCTCATACGAGCTAGTTAGAGTCGGCGGCTCTCCTAGGGTTCCCTTATTGGGGATCCCTGGGGATGAACTTGTTTAGAGAACCCTGCACAAGGAAACAAACACCGTTAACCTTATCGTGGGAGCGGATCCCACGATTAGACTCCGGCGTGAGAGTAAGTATAGGATTCTGAGAGAATAATCGAGTGTGTTTAGGGTTTGTAAGATACATGTATCGATGATAATTGAGTTCCTTTTATAGACTGACAAACCCTTAGGGGTACTGTAACTTTCGGCCCGCCCAAGATAAGGCCGATATTATCGGGATTCGAAATCATTCTAACTGATTCAAATATGTCAAGCCTATCTCTTATTTAATTAGGTTATCCTTAAAGATAACTTGTGAAGATACCGCGGCCGTGGACAATGTGTCCATATCCGCGACCCCTAGGTCCATGAGGCCGCAACCGCGATTCATGGGCCGGAGGCCCATGAGCAGCTACCAAGCCCATAATAGTATACGTGGGCCGGGCCGGTCCATACGTCATCATGTCTCCCCAGTCTAGGAAGTGTGGCCGTGGCTGGGACAGCGGTCACGGTTCCTAGACTACAAATTCCGTGAACCTTCCTTGAAATGCATAGCCTCTGAAACTGTAAGCCTAGCCTATAGCCGAATAGTAGGGCCCGTATACCAAAAAACTGCAAAATGGCCAAGTGATGGGACATGTGGGCCCATAAGCGCTTCACCTACCTCCATATCTGAGCTATCCAAAACGTAAGTGGGAACACGTGTCAAGCATCCAACTATGCACAACTGTCGAGGACGGAGTATAAATAGGATCGGCGATGACTGTTCATTTCTACAGAGTTTATAAGTAAAAAACATCGTATTCACATACACAGCCGCACACGTCACGCATACCCACGGCTTTTTGCCACACCAGGTTAGTACATAGCGCCCCTTCGTTAAACTGATTAAAAATGGTTAGGGATACAATACAACTCAAGACCGCCGTGTCAACCATCTCCCAAGAGTATCTGCTGGAGTTTACCTCTGAGTATGGCATAACAGAGGATTTGCATCTGGAATTGCCTGGCCCAGGAGACAGGATCGTTGATTTTCTGGAGGGCAAAGTCGGCGTGTACACCAAGTTCTTTGAGTTTGCCAACTTTCGCATCCCCATATCACAATTTCTTTTTGATATTCTTGGTCATTATCAAATACACTTGTCACAACTGTCCGTTATAGGCGCAACCAAAGTCAGTCATTTCAAAATCAACTGTCGCGTCCTAAACATAATTCCCGTTTTGAATTTGTTTCGTGTTTTTTACGTGCCTTCTTATAACTCGGGGTGGATGTCATTTAGCAAACGTCCAGGAAAAAACACCCCGCAGTGTTATACCAAACCCCTGGATTCCTTAAAGAATTAGAAGAACCGGTTTTTTTGGGTGGACGAGAGAGTATTTCCTACCGTTGTGAACTGACATATAAACGCTCCCAAGGATGAGATGCCAGTGGAGGGCTCGTACTCCGTAGAAGACGTTGCAATATTGAACACACAGCGTACTCCCATCCAAAAACAACCAGAACCCCTGTTGTGTTTAGTAGGATTGAGCCGGAGATACTTCTTGGGGGACGATGTGTATCCCACATTCCTCAATGACGATGACCGGGGTGGATGTTATTAAACTTCTTTTTTTGTTTTTGTATATGCATGAAAACATACTAACTATTCCGTTTGAACGCAGATATGGATTTGTTCAATTTGATCCGTGCTCTGAACCCCACCAAGGTGAAGATTGGTACCCGTCCCCGTGCTGCTCACGAGGTGCCACTCTTAACTGTCATTATGAGCCGTGTAATAGAAATGGAGGAACCGGTCGCGGCAACAGAGTCTTCTGGGACACCATCTACCATAGAGAGATCGCCGCTGGACTTTGCCAATGAAAACCTCTCTCAACAAATTACTGGGGATGACAGAACGGAAGACCAAGTCCAAGGGATAGTGGTCTCTGAAGTTCCTCCACCAGAGAATGTGACGACTATAGGGGTCGCCCCAGAGACAGACCTAGGGGAGGAGGTTGCGGCCATGGGTCCCCGCGTGAGCAAAAAATGCCGCAAAAGAAGGAATGGTAGGGCAGACGCGGATGCACCACCAAAGGTGCTAAAGAAAGATCATGCTGCCTCCCGTCCAACACAGAGTACCGCTGGAGGGAAATCCTTTGCTTCAGTTAGATTAGAGATGAGATCCACTTTTCCCGTACCTGCTCCGCAGGAGATTCCTGCCGATGCGAGTGATCAGGACCCGCTATCATATGCGAACCCGCAGTCAATCCCTGAGCAAGACATTGCCTAGTAAGTTATTCGTTCCTTGATTTCTTCTGTTTGTGCTTCTTTATATCTGTTTTAGGTATGCTAACAGATCATATTTTCCTTTAACGCAGATATTCTAAGGGAGTTGCCGTTGCGGGAGATCCAAAGTCGGAGAATACCTCCTTCACTTCCATGGTCGGGTCACCAGGAAACATATACCAGCCAGGGTGGGACGTGACTAACGGCTGTCGCATAGACACCCCAAAAGCATGCCAAGACCTGGTGGACCACCTAGCACCGCCAGGGTACTTTTCAGAGCCGCACCACTTGCCTAATGATGACTTCATGGGCCAATACAACATGAATTTGGCACGGCAAGTGGCAATGGGCTCGCAGCTATGGTTGAGGTTTGAACAGGAGGCCAAATTGTTAAAGAAATATGTAGCTCAAGTAGCCTGACGGGATCAAAGGATTCAGGCTAGGGAAAACGAGATAAAGAACCTAGAGGCGTTGCTGGAAGCCGAGGCCGATATGAAAAAATCCGTAGAGGCCAAGAATGCAGAACTTGTTAAGGAACTAGAAAGCCTTCATGCTCAGTTTACAGACCTCCAAGTTAGCAATGACCGGCTGTCTCAGCAAGTGTCCACCCTTCAGGCTTAAGTCACAGGAGAAGAAAAATTAAAATCCGTATTTGAAGAATTCAAAAAATATGAAGATGACAGGGTGGAGAAGCGTTGTGCGGAAATAGATGCGCGTCTGGATGCGCTGAGCATAGACTTTGATGAGGAGCTATACCCTCATATGCTAACAGCGATCGCGGGTCGCCGATGGGTGATAGGGCATGGTTTGCGCTTAGCGGTTATGAAGTGTGCTGAATCTGTAGAACTGAGGCAAGCGTTTGCTGATGTGGTGTCTGCGGAGATCACTAAGGGTATGAGCGAGGGGCTTAAGCATGGGGTAGAGCATGGGAATGCTAGTTTGGATTTAGAGGTTATTGAGGCATACGACCCAGAGGTCGATACTAAATATGTAGCGGCCCTTCATGCTTTGAGGGATTTAAAGTACTTTATGGTTGATCAACTGGAGAGTTTGAAAGGTGCTCCGATAGATGTGATCATGGCATCTTTGCATCTAGAGAGTGACTCTGGGGAAGACGCTCTACAGTGGATCCGTGAACTACGCGCCAACTCCTCCCAACTAAAAATCCCTGTGTACCCGGAGGTGCACGACCCTAAAAACCCTTGGTCCTTTAAGGAAGAGATACCGTTGGAAGATGCCACCGCGGCTAACGTAAGCCGTGCCGAAAAGAAAAAGAAGTGTCGGGTGGTGTGCCGTACCCATGGAGTCAGCTCCGCCCACCATGCCAGGTCTGACGGCGTTCCAGTATCAGTGCCTACCGTCCCTCCTCAAGGCCTTGCCATCCTGCTGGCGGACGCTGCTACACAGACGAAGAATTCTGAGGATGAGGCATCTCCAAGGTTGTTTAGGTCTAAGTCTTAACCACCCATGTATAACTTAGATTGGCCATAGTACCGCCTGTGGTACTTAGGCAATAATTTTATTTGTAACATGTCCATGGATGTCCGTAATAAACAATCTGCTAGTAAAATTTGCACTTGTAGTGTCTTATATGCTCCGTGGGAGTCTTCTCTTATGCGCCTAACGTCTTAGGTACACGCTAATTTAGGACACAGGGTCCGTAGCCTCCGGGGTTGCAACCCTCTTACGCAGCAGGCCCATTATGAGGATATTTGGCCTATAACTATTCAGAAATGGTCATGAATGATAAATAACATGAAGTAAAAAAGGAGAAGCGCAAACTAAAAAAGAGTAAATAAATGACAAGTTTTATGTTATATAAAAAAGTCGCTGGGTTAGCTAGACCCATCGGAGTTTTATTCATGCCCTAAGAACAAAAAGGAATAAATACATGGATTACTTTATTACGCAACCTAATTGTAGTTCGAATCCATGCATGAGCCATGGCTCAGAGGTAACACTTTTTAGATTGGCGATGTTCCACGTTCTTGGGAGGACTGTTCCGTCCGTAGATCTTAGTTTGTATGCTCCATATCCTAGCGCTTCCATTACTTCGTATGGTCCTTCCCACTTTGGACTGAGTTTCCCTCCATCTACAGCATGACTGACATCATTATTGCGGTAGACAAAATGTACTGGCCTGAAAGTGACACCACAGACCCTGGTATTGTAATGCTTTGTCATTTTTGATTTAGCCTTAGCTTCACGGATTGCTGCACGTTCACGCCGTTCTTCTAGTAAATCCAAATTTAGCCGTAGCTCTTCATCGTTATGTGCGGCCTCCACTACCACGGTGCGGTACGTTGGCATTCCGATCTCCGCGGGTATGACAGCTTCGGTTCTGTAGGTCAAAGAGAAAAGTGTGTCACCGTGGCTTGACTTAATCATTGTACGATAGGCCTAAAGGACATGTGGGAGTTATTCTATCCAATTCTTGTTTCCTTCGCCCAAGCGGGCCTTGATTCCTTCACCCAAGCTCCGGTTTGCCCTTTCTATGAGTCCATTGGTCTGCGGATGTTTCACTGAAGCAAATCGTTACGCGATGTTTAACTTTTTACACCAATCTTTGAACGGATTATCACTGAATTGTTTACCGTTGTCCGAGACTATTTCTCCTGGGAGGCCGAAGCGGCATACGATGTTGTCCCACATGAATTTTTTCACCTGATTGCCGATGATAGTGGCCATGACTTTCTCTTCTATCTACTTCGTGAAATAATCCATAGCAACTATCAAGAATTTGACCTTTCCTGGTCCCTCTGGGAAAGGACCAGCTATGTCAATTCCCCACTTGTAGAATGGCCACAGAGCCATGATTGAGGTTAACGGCTGCTAGGGGTTTCTTGGCACGGGATGATGTATTTGGCAATTGTTACATGTGCGTATCATATCCCGTGCGTCCCGATGCATGGTTGGCCAATAATCTCCTAACCGCATGGCCTTGGCTACCACGAATCATGGTCCTGCATGCATGTTGCATGAACCCTCGTGTATCTCTCGGATCACATAATTCGCTTAGAGTGGTCCAACACATCTTAGCCACGGCTTTAGGAACGACCACTTGTAGAGGATTCCGTCTAATAATTCGTACTATCTGGCTTTGATACGGAGTTTGGTTGCCTCCTTTCTATCACCAGGAAGGGTCCCATCTTTTAGGTACTCCATTATTGGGGTCATCCATGTTGGTCCCTCTTCTTCCACCACGGTCGCCACTTCCCCCTCTTGTATGGAGTTTTCTTTAAGTATTTCAACCAAGACCTGTTTTGATAGGTGTGCGAAACTGGTTGACGCGATTTTGCTCAAGACGTCCGCTTTCTTGTTTTTGCTTCTTGGAACTTGACTTATGGAAAAGTTAGCGAAGCAGCTGATTAGGCTTTTGGTCTTCTCAAGGTACTTAACCATATTTTCTTCCTTGGCGACGTATGTCCCTAGCACTTGGTTTGCTACCAGTTTAGAGTCTACGCTTACGTGCACATTACACACACCCATATGTGTTGCTATCCGAAGGGCAACTATCAGTGCCTCATACTCTGCCTCATTGTTAGAGGCGGTGAACTGAAATCTTAGCGCATAGGTAAACTCCTTTCCCTCTGGGCTTGTCAGTATTAAACAAGCGCCGGATCCATCTGTACATGATGATCCATCTGTGAATAGTGTCCATGGCTCTTGCGGCACTTCAACCATCAGTGTGTCTGATGGACTTTCATCTGGCTTTTCTACGAGGAAATCCGCTAGGATTTGTCCTTTCACTGACGTTCGCGGGCGGTACGTGATATTGTGTTCTCCCAGTATGATGCTCCATTTTTGTAATCGTCCTGCCACGTCGGGAAGCGACATTATTTGTTTGATGGATTGGTCGGTAATGACCGCAATAGGATGCGCTTGGAAATACCTCTGCAACCTCTTAACAGCAAAAACCAGTGATAGAACAAGCTTCTCCATTGGGGTGTAGTTTAGTTCGGGACCCTATAATGCGTGGCTTACGAAGTAGACTGGCGTCTAAACCGTGCCTCTTTCGGTTATCAATACCACACTAATAGCTTCGGGGGAGGCGAACAGGTACACAATCAGTTCTTCCTTTGGTTTGGGTGCTACTAACAGGGGTAGCTCCGACAAATGTTGCTTTAATTGCTTGAAGGCCTGTTTCGCTTCTGGTGTCCAATGGAAATCACTCTTTTTAATGCACTTCTTCAAGGTTTTAAATAGCGGCAAAGACTTTTCTGCTGATTTAGAGAGGAACCTATTCAGACTAGCCAACTTCCCGTTGAGGCTCTGGACTTCTTTGATTGTCCGTGGGGACGAGATTTGTAGCACTGCTTCTGTATTGCTAGGGCACGGTTTTATCCCTTCTGGGGTAATCATGTACCCCAAGAACATTCCTTCCACTACTCCAAACGTACATTTTTTGGGATTGAGCTTCATGTTGATTTTTCATAACGTACGGAACGTCTCATCGATGTCTCTTAGCATTTTTGCCTCGGTGTGACTCTTAATAACCAAGTCATCAACGTACACTTCTATGTTCCGACCAACTTAGCTGTCAAAAGCTTTGTCTACCAGCCTCTGGTACGCGGCGCCAGCATTCTTGAGGCCAAAAGGCATTTTTGTATAACAATATACCCCTTAGCTGGTGTGGAAAGTTGTTTTCTCCTCATCTGACTCTGCCATCTGTATCTGGTGATAGCCTTTGCACGCATCCAAGAAACACTTAAAGGGATAGCCGTAGAGAGACTATACTTTCTAGTCGATTTCTGGAAGGGGGTAGCAATCCTGCGGACAGGCCTTATTTAAGTCCGTGAAATCTACGCACATCCGCCAGCTACTATCGTGTTTTTTCACCATGACTGGATTGGACAGCCAGTCATGGTAATATACTTCTCGTATAATTCCCGCCTCTGCTAGCTTCTGTACCTCCGCTTGGATAGCTTTCGCAAGTTTCGGGGCCTGGCCCCTTTTTTCTGTTGAATAGGTGAATATCCTTCCCGGATATTGAGCCGATGTTTGGCTACTAATCACGGTACTCCTGTCATATCTGACGGCTGCCATGTGAATATATCCAAGTTTTCCTTTAGGAGTGAGCACAATTCTGTGCATCTTTTTGTGGATAGGGTCCCTCCGATTACCACTTCTTGATCAGGGAAATTCGGATGTGGAGCTACTTTAAAATTTTCATGATGGACTCCGGCCTCTTTTGGTATCTCCTTGGACGACGTGGTCACTGTGGCACACTCAACGGGTATCAAGATAGTGCTATGGATAGTCACTATTCCTCCATCGGTTGGGAATTTAAGCATTCCGTGGGGGTGGATGGTACCGCTTGGATTTCTCTTATTCCAGGTCTTCCAATGATACCATTGTACATTGATAATGACCTCACGATCATGAAATTCATCCATGCTTTTGTAGAATGATCCGCATCTCCTATCATTATCAAGAGCCTAAGTTGTCCCAACGGCCATATAGTTTCGCCACTAAAACCAGTTAACGATGTCGTTGCTGAGACCATTTGGCTCTTGATTTCTGGTCGAAGCCGGTTGAAGCAGTGCTCACAGAGTACTTCTGTTGAGGAACCCCCGTCTACATACATGCGGTGAATCATGTGCCCGCCAATTTCTGCTTCTATAACGAGCAGTCCTTCTGTCCCACTACTAGTTGTCAGTGAAGGGAATGTAATTTCGCTGACATGTTCAAAGCTTTGAGTTACCTTCTGCCTTGTCACTCTGTGACATGGTTGTATCATGTAGATTGCCATGGACTTATTCTTGGTCGGTACTTCCTTCGTCACCGCCTTTAGTTGATCTCTTCCCTGCTTAATTTCTTTGATCAAGTGCGAGAGCTTGCTTGCTCGCACCAATTATTCGATCTGCTTTTTTAGCTGCATACACTCGTCCGTACTGTGTCCTTTATCATTGTAGAAGTCGCAAAACTTGTTGCTGCTTCTGTTCTCCACCGGGGTTACCATGGGTGGTGGCGGTTTGAACTTTCCTGCTTCGGTCGCGAGGATATCTTTGGGTGTTCTTGTAAGGAGGTAAACCTGCTAGACCCCCGTCCTTCCTTTGGCTGACTTCAAAAGTTAGATCTCCGCTCTGAAGCGTGCCGCTTTGACTGCTCCTGTGCTCTCTATGACGTTTGACCTTTCTTTTTGCCAGCGTCAATGGCTTCTCCACGTATGAAGGCAGTGCTAGCAATCATCATTTCTTCCATGGTATTTGGAACATGTTCGTTAAGGCGCTTTGTCAATACAGGGTTGTTAACCCCGTGCATGAATCCGGAGATCCGCATGCACTCAGGAGCTCCTTTCATGCGTCCTGTTTCCACCTTGAATCGTTCCCTGAATTCCTTGATGGCCTCTCCATCCCTTTGCTTAATATTATGTATTTCAACGGGGTCTTTGATGTACTTCTTTTGCTGCATGAAGTACACTAAGAAGGCTTCTTTGAGATCCTTGTACCCATCTATGCTCTCCGGAGTGAGTTCGTCAAACCATACCCTTGCGGAACCTATTAGGGTAGAATTGAACATGTGACACCATGTAGGCATTGTCCAACATTCTACCTGTGCTGCCGCTTGGAATTTTTTTACATGATCCTCTGGATCGCCTGTTCGGTCATATGTCTTCACGTTGTTAGGCATTCGTGTTTTTCGTAAACTTTTAAAATTGCGGATTTGGGGTGTGAACGGATCTACCTATTCACATATCCAAGGTACCGCCATGTCATCTTCATCCATAGATCTATGCCTTTTTGAATTGGACTTCTAGTGTCCTTCATCGCTAGTGCTGCTCTCCGATACGCGGGATAATGGAGATTCACTTTTTCTTCCCCTTTTCACATAACGGGAGTGGTTTCTATCGCAGGAGCGGTATCTATGTTCGGTTCCCGTCTCGTAGGAGGAGCTGGTATGATCGTATGATTCTTCGATGCCACGAGAGCAATCCCTGCTCCGAGGACGATCTCTGCTAGGAGAGCCCCGCCTGTGAGGGCGGCTTCTACCACGAGAATGATCTCTGGAATTTGCTATATCCGGTCTGGATTTAGTTGTGCTTGGTGAATAAGTATCACTGAGTCGGTCGAACGCGCTCTGCCTTCAATGACCTAGTCGGTCAAGTACATGTCTCTTATTGTATCTTAAGTAGTCTCGCACTTTCAGTCTCTCTGATGGATTACGGTACCTTGCGGACAAGGTCCTGGCACTTGAGTTTTTGAGAGCCTTCCCTTATTCTTATTTTCTTGGGACTTTCTTCGAAGTCGAGCCTAGCATGGACTTCTTTTCGCTTGTCACGGCGAATCTTGTCCATAATGACCAGTAGGATATCCTCATAATGTTCTTCACAGAAGTCCTGGATATTCACCCTGGGTGTGGCATCTGCCTCTCTCGGCGTCTTTTCTTTGGTTGTAGGTTTCGTGACAATAGTCACAATGGGAGTTGTATTAGCCATTGCGCTCATTTTCCTGAGAGTGATTCCTAGTGTTGGGTCCCACGGATGGCGCCAACTTGTTGATACAAAAGTTAGGCCGGGTCTTACTTGGTTCGAATAGGCAGCTATTCGGGTAAATAGAGCCTTATTCTTGTATCAAGTGAACTTGTTTAGAGAACCCTACACAAGGAAACAAACAACGTTAACCTTATCATGGGAACGGATCCTATGATTAGACTCCGGCATAAGAGTAAGTATAGGATTCTGAGAGAATAATCGAGTGTGTTTAGGGTTTGTAAGATACCTGTATCGATGATAATTACGTTCCTTTTATAGGCTGACTAACCCTTAGGGTTTTCGTGACTTTTGGCCCAAGATACAACCGATATTATCGGGATTCAAAATCATCCTAACTGATTTAAATATGTCAAGCCTATCTCTTATTTAATTAGGTTATCCTTAAAGATAACTTGTGAAGATACCGCGGCCGTGGACAGTGTGTCCGTATCCGTGACCCGTAGGTCCATGAGGCCGCAACCGCGATTCATGAGCTGGAGGCCCATGAGCAGCTACCAAGCCCATAATAGTATACGTGGGCCGGGCCAGTCCATACTATTCGTCATTAGTAGTATAGATGATAAATTTTTCCGAGTGACAAAACTAACACAAGAAAACTAAAAAAACAAAAAATGTAACTGATACCTTCTCTCAGTCTCTCCCTTCGTGCTTTTATGATTTTTCTCCCTATTTTCCTACAAAATGTTATGTGAACGCATTAGCATAATACCAACTTAGTTCCTTTAATTTGCTAAGTATTACAACAAAGGCCTATAAATAGTCCTATGCAAAGTCTTAACTCATCACTCGACCCTTGAATAATAATTTCATAAGAAACAAAAATGAGCTCAGGAGCTAATGGAAGTTCTAAGCCGGCAAGCCATAAGATCAAGTTCACCAAGCTTGTCATCAATGGCGAATTTGTTGATTCTATTTCAGGTTTATAATCAATTTTCATTCACTTAATTGATATATTATTCCTATATAAATCAAGCTCGTAGACATGTCAAATAACTACGAGGGTAGTCTAGTTGACAAGAGCTTGTGACAATATATTATCACAAAAATGTAAAATATCAAACCACGCTTAGTGCAAACAAACCTGGTCAAGTAAACCTCCTGAAAGGCGATTTGAGTCTATGTGACGGTGGACTCACGACCGTAGATTAGGCCAAAAGTTCAAAAACCATGATACCGAGAAAAAGTGCCAATGATTTGCTAATATTTACCTTTGTTTGAGTAACCGGATTTATTTAGAATGTTTTTTTTGGTAACCATGGTTTCTGACATATTGGCCAAATAATCCACGGGGCTTGAACCCACCGCCACACAAACTCAAACCAGGTAAAGCCCTCTCTTTTCAGAAGGTTAGTGTGGCCACTCAAACATTTATTTAGAATGTTTAAGGTTAGTTGTAACATGTTTGCATAACTTAAATTTGGGTTGGAATTACAGGAACCACTTTTGACATGATTGATCCAGTGACAGAAGAAGTGCTAGCAACAGTGGCCGAAGGGAGAAAGGAAGACATTGATTTGGCCGTTAAGGCTACCTGTGAGGCTTTCGACAATAGACCTTGGCCTCGCTTGTCTGGCGAGGTACATGATCTAAAAGCTTTATATATATTACAATAGCATGTAACATGATGACGTATAATAGGCATACTAGGCCTCTGGGTCTGGGCCGTATTATCACAATGGGTTCTGGGCCCAACCAAACAAGTAAGCGGACCAAAACTAAGCCCAATGCCACACTAGCCACATCTCGGATGTAATAAGACAGAAGTGGACCGGTTGCAAGCCGCTTCCACAAACCACCCACGGAAGGTAACAGAACCTTGGCCGACAATGGTCCTACTTCGACCAATAACTATTGATCCTACTTGAATAGATCTTGCTTGGCTTGTTATAAAGCTTAGTTACTTTGGATAAATCTAAAACAACTATGGTAAAAACTTTGATTGAATATATCAAAGACTATGCGAAATCTGTCTATGATACAAAGAAGAATAATCAATAAAACAATAACAAACAAGATTGTATAATACCAAACTTTAAGCCTCAATATATTAATACAAACACTCTTGATAGTGTTAGGGTTATACAAAACCTTGAAGCTATAACACAACAATTTCTAGATCATATATATTTCTATACCCTAGGACCTCATTTTATACACCAAGGAGTCCTAACTGGCTTACAATATTTTCCTAAGTTATTATGATCTTCTAATCTAATAACTTATACGTATCTTTTACATAAATATCTCATACACATCACCAAAGCAATCTTTATGTTTTCTCTGAGTAATCTTTATCCATTACCAGTTGTAATCCTTCAGCAGTTGTAACTCTGTCAACAGTTGTAACTTTGTATCAGCAGCATTAACTCTGAACTAGCAGCAGTAACTTATACACCAACAGCATTAACTGTGTACAACCAGTAGTAACTACTTAGAATATTTTTCTTCATTCTTCACCTGCAATACTAACTTTACTCTAGCAGTACTAACTTTACTCTAGCAGTACTAAGTTACTTTGACAGTAGTAACTGTCAGTATTAAGTTACACTAGCAGTAGTTATATACTCTAGCAGTAGTAACTAACAGTACTAACTACTTCGCAAATTCTTTCACTAAGATTACCAACAGTACTAATTTATGCTTAACAGCAGTAACAAACCTTAGCAGTAGCAACTTCAAGAAGCTTTTAATCCCAACAATCCTCCCCTAAACTTGATATTTATCTTCAAATCTCAAGTTTCTTCATTGAAAGCTTTATAATCACTAGGAGGATGTATCCAAACACTTCATTTCTTTTTGAGTTGTTTTGTCATGAGCTTTAGGAGTTGATAACACATCTTATTCCAATGGTCAGCTTGAAGCTTCTTATTCAACATGTCTATGATTGTTGCAGGTGTAAGAGGATAAGTCTTTTTTACCAGCATATAGATATGTAGATTTTGAAACATCACAAAATGCACTCCACAGGAATCAAATAGCTTCCAAACAGTCACTTTGTATCCTTGTAGACTCCTCCACACTTCACTTTCTATATCAAGTTCAAACATCACTTTCAAATCTCCCCATAACACTCTTTCATATTCTTCCTCTAGCCTTGTATTCTCATGTTTAGCTTTAACCAACTTCCAAAGAGTTTCCAAGTCTTCTCTGTCAATATTCTGAAGCATCCGAATCATTGATGAGTACCTCTTTGAACTTCCATTAGCTCTTATGATCTGAAAGTATCCCATCTTTCCTTCTTTGATGATTTTCCAGTCAACAATGATTGGAGGCTTTGTAGCTAATGGTATAGCATCAACTGCTATTTCTTCTTCATCAACAACAATCTCCATATGCTGTTTCATCTCAGCTTCTTCTTGATCATCATCTATCTTTTGTTTCTTAGTTGCTTCTTGTTCTAGCTTTGTGCTTGCTCTTTTAGAACTGCTTTCTTGTGCTATTTCTGCTTTAGCTTTATTAAAACTTTCTTTCTTTTCTTCCATCAACTCTGTTCTGAAGTCCACAAAAGTGTTTACTCTTTTCATTTCCTTATCAAATAACTTCTGAACTTCTACAAAGCTTTTGTTCTTTAAGTCTTTAGGTCTCCATCCTGCCATGTTCTTCAGATAGGTAGACATATAACTCCTTTGTTAAGCTTTGGTGGGTGGTTTATTCCTCTTTTCCTCTGCTCTCTTAGCTGCAAAGAATTTTCTCCTTTTCTCCAAGAGTTCTTGAAAAAGTTTAGACTTCTCTTCAATGGTCAAATCTTGTTGTTCCTCTGCTTGTAGCCTTTGAGCTAGTTCATAATCAGTTTCAACCTTAGCTTGAATATCATCCCAAGCTATGTTAGCTTTTTGAATTTTTTGAGCTTTTCCCCTAGGAATCCTTTCTTCCTCTTCTTCTTCAGCTTGAAGCTTGAAGGCAAGTTCTTGATCAAGCATAATCTGATCCTTCTTCTTCAAAGGCTTTTCAGGCTCAATCATTTTTGCTTTACCCTTGTCCTTAGCCTGTGGAAATGTAGATGCAGGTGCTTGCTCATCTTGATCATGAAAAACAATTCCTTTAGCCTTTGGTCTTGTGCTAACAAGAGTAACTATTGTAGCAGCAGTTGTAACAGCCTTGGGTTTAGCTGCTTTGATTTCTATTAAGGTCTGAGACAGAGTCAACTCATTAACAGTTCTTGTTGTAGCACTTGCAGTAGTAACTCCAACACTGGTAGTAGTAACTACTTCACCAGCAATAGTAACTGGATTAGCAGTACTAATTTCCTTTTCAGCAACTTGTTCACTCTGCTCTACTTTCTCATCACCCGAGACATCCACATGTTTAACAACTACCTCTTCACCACCAAGATCATGCACACAAAACATGTCTTCATCTCTAGGAACATTAACTTGGTTAATGTCTTCATCAGCATCATACCTCCCCTGAGTCTCATCAACCAATGTAACTCCTTCATCAGCATCAATATTATTAATTATCCTCCCCTGTTTGGATGCATCCTCCTGATCATCCAAATCTTCATCTTCAGAGGATATAACCTTATCACTTAGACCAACTTTGTACATTCTTTTAAGCTTGTGAGTTATCTTGCTGGCTTTCTTCTCAAGCTTCTTAACCCTCTTTTTTAAACTGCCAATCTCTAGTGCTAGATTGGTCTTTGTAGTCTCTAGAGCAAGAACTCTTGATTGTAGTGATGTATAAAGTTCCATCAATTCAGTTAGTTTTAGTCTATCCTCACCACTGAGAAGTGGATCATTGGAATGTGTAGGTACACTTTCCACATTTTTGGTCTCATCTGCTACAGGTTTTGTAGGACCATTAGGTTGAGAAACCTTAGTGTCCTTCCTCTGCTTCCTTCTAGACTGTTTCTTCTAGGGTTTAGATGTGGATGGTTAAGTAGTAGTAGGTGTTTGATGGGGATCAGTTGGTATCTCTGAACCTTCACCCAATTCTTTTGAAGCTTAAACCATCATAGTTGCAAATAAAGGTGTAATATTCCCAGAAAAACCCTTTCCTTATCTCTTCATATTTGCAAAAATTTTCTTAGTATGTGAGGGGGTAACATAGACCTTTTTGTGATGTGACATATCTCCAAGCTGTTGATTTACAAATATTTGGACAAATCTTGGATACATCAGAAATTTAACCCCACCCTCCAAGTTCTTCACCATATTATCAAAAATGTACTTGAAAATGTTAAATTTTTGGTTTGTGGCAAGACATATTATAGCAGAGGCCATAGTGCTACTAAATTCGTTCCAAGTAGTTGTCTTAGCACTAAGGCATTGCATAATGGTATGGATAAGACATTTCCATTGAGGTGAAAATAAAGCTTTATAAAATGTAAGCTTCTGAGATAGTTTTTCATACCTCATTCTTTCCAGTTCTGCAAAAATGGTAGCAGTAGGTAGACAATCTGTTCCTTCAGCATCTTTTTAACTTAAGAACTCTTCTCACGCTTGTTTCAGTGATGATCACCTTTTTCTTATCTACTAGGGCTTGTATCTGAAGTTCTCCATTGACCGTTTTTGCTTTTGCAGTAGCCCAGAACTGTTGAATGCATGAAGTATAAATAGTGGGATTGACTGTTAGTGCATACTTGATATGGCTTGCATTTAGAAAATCAATAATTTCCTTAAACCTAACACTTTTAATGGGTTTTTCTAAAAACACGACTAGATTGTGAGTATCAGCAAATGTTGGTGTTGACATTGTGGTGGGTTTTGATGATTAATGATGAAATTGAGTTAGGGTGTATGATTAGAGAGTATATCAAAGTATGAAATCGATCGAATAATTGATTAAAAACCTTAATCAAAGTATTTATGAAATCACCCCCAACAGTATTAACTTGAACTGGCAACATTAGGTCAAGCCTAACAGCATTAACTAATCCAACAGTAGTAACTCAGCAGTAGTAAGTTTATGCCTAGCAGCATTAACTTAACTGACAGTAGTAAGTGTATTCCTAGCAGCATTAACTAATACTGACATCATTAACCTTGAGTCACCAGTATTAACTTCAATTTCATTCCAAAAAGCACTTCCATCATCAATTTGTCATTCTTACAAGCTCTTTTTCTATTTTTATTCTCACAATATCTCTCAATTCTTTTTCTCACCAATCACTCTGTCTGTTCTTATTTCACACATCTCTCTTTCTATTTTTATGCTCACTTATATCTCTCAATTCTTTTTCTCACCAATCAATCTGTCTATTTTTATTTTTCTAAGTCAAGAACCCTTTCAGACAATTTTGTACAAAATTCCATTAATTCCTTTAGTTTCAAGATGTCCTCCCTACTTCCAAGTGTGTTAACTCTTGAGAGAGGTAGATCATTAGACTGTTTAGATGCAACCTCAAACCTAGTTTGAGCTTCTGCACCCCCAATATGGTATCTTGGCACCTAAGACCACTACCTGAACCAGTTCTCTGAGGAAGAGGCTCATTAAGTGTTGCCATGGATTGGGTCCTATTAATGTTACCACTGTCCTGCTTTGCTTCTAAGCTAGAAGCAGTAGTGGCAGCCCTTTCCATTCTGTCTTCCCAATCTTTAATGACAGTCTCATCTGCTACAAGGGGAATAGGTCCACTAGACTGAGATATATCAGTGGCCCTTTTTGGCTTTCCTAGGTCATTGAGTCTTTTTAGGTTGAGTGAATGATGGAATAGTGAATGGTTCATGATTAGATGATGAAGCAGTTTGTAGATGTGTGTTAGGGTTTAGTGGGATGTCCTGACCCTTCACCCACTTCTGCTAGTTGTTATGTAGCTTTTCTATTTCATTTAAATCATCATTGGGTATAATCTACTGCATATTAACCTAATTAACCTTCCCTTAATCAATACTTTAAAGGTTAAGCATTTCAATTCTTGCAATCAGATATTGAAATCTGCTAACATCAAATGCTTTTGTGAGCAAATCTGCAACATTCTGATTTGTGTGAATCTTTATCATCTGAATAAGCTTCTTCTCATTGGAATCTCTGATAAAGTGATGCCTAATCTCAATGTGCTTTATCTTTGAGTGAAATACTGGATTCTTCACAATGCAAATAGTACTCTCATTGTTAATGAAAATCTTGGTGTTCATAAAGTTGTATCCATAATCAAGCAATTGATTTTGGATCCATAACACTTGTCCACATCAATTTGATGCAGCTACATATTCTGCTTCAATTGTAGAATTTGCCACCATAGTTTGCTTCTTGCATTGCCATGAAATCAATCTTCTCCCAAGAAATTAACAACCTCTTATTGTGGATTTCCTGTCTAAACTTGCTCTAGCATAGTCACTGTCAGTATAAGCTTCCAAGTCAAATGGTGAGTCCTTAGGATACCAAAGGCCTAATTTAGGTTGACCTTTCAAGTATCTAAAGATTCTTTTCACATCATGAAGATGTGAAACTTTAGGTGTGACTTGAAATCTTGCACAAGCACATACAACAAACATTATATCAGGCCTTGAAGATGTTAAATACATCTATATAAGTGAACATCAACATCTTCAGCACTTTCATTCTTCATCAAAGGCTTTAAAGTTTCCATAGGTGTACTTGCTGTCTTCACAGTTGAAAAACCAAACTTTTTCAAAATTTCATCCACATACTTGTCTTGGCTGATGAAAATCCCATCATTTGTCTGTGACACTTGCAGTCCTAAGAAGAATGTGAGCTCACCCATTGAACTCATTTGAAACTTCTTATGCATCAGCTTCTCAAACTCAGTGTATAAAACCTTCTTAGTAGATCCAAAAATTATATCATCTACATATACTTGAACTAGTAGAATATCATTTTTGACCCTTTTAATGAATAAAGTCTTATCTATTTGACCTCTCTGAAATCCATTGTCTAATAAATAAGTTGACAAGGTTGCATACCAAGCTCTGGGAGCTTGATGCAAACCATAGAGAGCCTTTTCTACTTTGTAAAATCTGTGAGGGAAGTTTAGGTCTTCAAAACCTGGGGGTTGACAAACATAGACCTCCTCTTCAATCTTTCCATATAGAAAAGCACTTTTCACATCCATCTGGTACACCATAAAGTCTTTATAAGAGGCATAGGCTAAGAATAGCCTGATTGCTTTAATTCTGGCAACTAGAGCAAAAACCTCATCATAATCAATTCCTTCTTCTTGTGTGTACCCTTGAGCAACCAATCTAGCCTTGTTCCTGATCACAATACCTCTTTCATCTTTCTTATTCCTATACACCCATTTAGTACCAATGGCTCTTTTTCCATGTGGTAAATCCACCAAGGTCCAAACCTGTTGTAATTGAAGTACATAAGCTCTTCTTGTATAGCTTATATCCAGCTTGGATCTTTTAATGCTTGGATTACCTTATTGGGCTCTGCTTGTGATAAAAAACATGCAAACAGACAATTCTGAAAGTCTTTATGGTTGATTCTCTGTTGCACTAAACTAAACATACCATGTTCAGTCACACTCTTTGTCATTCTTCTGGTTTGAGATGCTGAATGTATATCTCCAATGATTTGTTCAAGTGGATGATCCTTGTGAATTCTGGTAGTTGGAATAGGACTAACAGGCATAAATGTATTTAAATTGTTCATGTCAGCCTCTGCATCATTATCTTCATCATCATTTGAATAAGACAATTTTTTCCAAATTAGGCATATTTAGATCATCAGCACATCCATAGACTATATTTTCATCAACATCATTATCCTCTATTCTAGCAGCATTAACAGTTGGACTAACAATATTAATATTGTTAGTGCTGTTGATATTTGCATCCTTCTCTTAATTAACTCTTGGCTCATCTATACTTGGAACCTCACTATCTTTATTCTCTAAATCTTCAGCATCCTTCTTTTCCTCCTCCTTTGATGGTTTGAATCCAGCGTCAGGGGAATACTTTAAACTAGAAGAGAATTGTGGATCTTGAGGCCATAATGGTAGCAATATGTAATCTTTGCCAGGTATTGTCTCCACTCTAGCTTTACCTGTATCATCATATGCTTTTGTACTTGCATTACCATTAGATTGATTACCTGTAACAACTGGCTTATAATTCATAGATTTTGTTAGTGCATCTATATCAAAAAGCCAATTAGGTCCACTTCCTGCAATATTTGGTGTAGTCTCACTAAATTA
>BQNB010044525.1:0-44837 GCA_026074375.1 Tanacetum coccineum
TCTAGAGAAATCAAAAACCGTGCCAGTAGCCTAGTGACCATCCGTTTTAGATATAAATACACTTCGACATAACTAGCTTTCTTATTTTGTTTAAAACATGTAACAATTGTTCTACCTCGATTTCGCATACAATTTACAATGTCATATCCTTTCAGTTGGTGTCAAATATAACTAACTGGTGTCATATGTATGAAACTGAGGGGAGCAAGAGGAAAATGTTTCAATAATTCATGCAATACATGTGTATCATTTTTCTTACCATGAAACTTTTTCATGTCTTAAATTTTAAACAATTGGTATGAAAATACTAACAGATTTATTATTTCTATAGGGGGAGATAATTGATTAAAATGTGATCTAGAAGATTCAATGAGTTAAAGTGCAATCAACTCTTTCCTCCATGTGCAAAACAATTTCGAATATCGATGCACGTGTGTAGGGGGCATTTCATAACAATGAAACCTTCAAAGTGTAAAACGTTTTAATCCATATCAAACACTTTGATTGATTTTTAATTGTTTTATGCTTTCAATCACTATAAACAACAACTAATTAACTCACGACATGAGTTATCACTAGAACAATCATAACAATGTGATAGTAATGACATCTTGATAAACATTGAAAGGGTTGAAGAATGAAAAAGAAATGTAAGGATAAAGGATGAAAAGAAAGAATCCCTCTATACACTTAGGCGGAAACCGGGTCAATACATAATCTATTAAAATCACAAAGATGATTATTGGTATTGAAAAAAGCCGTCATGGACCCAGTAATGCAATGCACAACCTTTTCTAGCCATTCAAGTTTCTCTCAAAAGATATTTGTCTCATTTGTCATAGAGATACACACATTATCTTGACATCTCACTCCGAGATTGTTGATATTGAAAAGGTGGCAGTTAGCTTCAGTCTCTGAGTACTAAAATCAAAATGCACAAATTGAGTCTAAAGCCAAAAAAGATCAAGTATAAATCTCACTAGGACACAACATCAAAATACACTTGGTAATTTATATCCTACAAGTGGTATCAAAGATTCCTATGCATTATCCTTGTGATCATGTCAGAACATTCAGAGTGATACTCTTTAGTATTTCACAATGACGAATGGAAATCCTTTATGTGTCAACATCAAACAACACTGCGGTAGGTGACTTGCCAGATTCTTCAAGAATCAAACTTGTGAAACTGGAAACCCAATATGGTCCAGGCATTGAGAATTAACGAAGTCTTCATTTGTTGATGTTTACTTTACAATATCTTCAATAGCTCAGCTATATTCGTTGTTATCATATCTCGAATGGGAATCAGGATTTATGAACGGATGGAATATCAAAAAGCTTCGTTAGCATCTCTAGACGTATCGGCTTTAGATAAACTACATTTCAAGCTGGAAAACCTATCAGGGACATTCATTTCATGAATCGAATCCTGATGACACAGGTTTAGTATTCATACTATCAAACGGTCCTTACAGAACTGGAGGTTAAAGTTACCAAACGTCAAGGAATGCACAAGACATTCTTCCATATCTGTGCTTATTTTCTAACCTAAACATGCAGGTAACATAAGATGTAACCACCTCAAATCCAGCAAAGTATATCTCATAGCCACATGTTCATACTCAAGCCTCAAAGATTCAAATAACAAAGATGAAAGCTCAGTTTAAAGAAAGATACTCTTCGCAACTCTGATAATCAAGAAAGACCTCAAAGACATCAAGTATATGATTACAAGTAGATCAAGTCAGGACCCCCACTTCAAAGATTGATGTAAAAGAGGAGTTTGATAGCTTTCAAGACACATATGAGCATGATGGTCGGTACAAGATGATGCAAGATTTAAAGATCTCAAAATAGAAAGTTAAAAGTTAAAGGCTAAAGATCACAGATCACAAAGCATGAAGGAACAAGTCTACTACAACAAAGTTCAAGACAAAGACCAATACTACAAAGAGATCAAAGATAATGTAATATTAATGACCGCTCCTTTAGGGGAGATTGTTAGCCTTAAAATATTAAGGCAATAAGAAAGTAACAGCCATTCTAGATTAGGTCTAGTCTTTATATCTTATGTAACTTTGTATCAATGTAATAGGCTAAGTAACGTATCCGAGCTCGAGGTTTAATCTAATATTGTATACGTCATGAGCCTTTAGCCCAACCAAATCTGAGCTCGACCCATCCTTTCTAACATTAGGGCAACCATACTTCTATGGTCCCTATATAAACCTCTTTCCTCATGTGGAGAGGGTGTTGGTGGATTCTATCTTCTCATAATCTAATCAATACTCTTCTTCTTTCTCTCCTACCTCTCTATAAATTCTCTTTCTATCTCTACAATCCTTCTTCTAATTCTCTTCTTATATTTAGTGTGAAATGTGGTAAATGTTTAGACCTTACAAAAAGACATGGTAAGATAGAAGGAGTAACATGGATTTAACGTAGCGGAAGAGTATATCCAAAGAAACCTTCAGTTAAGGTTTCAAGTTTCAAGATCCGATTACTAGAAATAGATCTACTAAAACCTTCACTTAGGGTTCTTGTAAATCCAATCACCAAAAGACCCAAACATTATCAATAAGCAATCTGGCAGTACCACAATCAATCCGAGTAAACCTTAGAATTAGGGTTTATGGGACCAATATGTAAACCAGAAATACCATAAGTCCAAGATACTATCCCGAACAGAACTCCAGCAACAACGACCCTTGAAAGATCAAAAGCAAATAACAATTTTCAAAACCAACAAAAATGAAGAGAGTGTTTAAGAAAACTGAAAAGCTTTAAATCAAAATCATAAGCTCTGTTACCATGTTAAAGCATCTATACAAACCTTAATCAGTAACCACAATGAAGCAAAAGAGAATTAGTCAGCATGATTAGCCATATTATTATTGAAATGATTTAAACCCATAGACAAATGTTTATGATTGTTTTATGTAATAATCATACAAGGAACAATAATCAGACGATTAATAAGAATTCTGTAATAGCATATTATTTTAATGTTTTGGGAGGAATGAGTATTTGGGAGTAAAAAGGCTATAATGTTATGTTTCAACCCTAACCACGATGCATGGATATATAAGATTAAAATGTCCACTTCAGCCTTCAAATATTAGAACCTCTTAAATCAGTCACAACCTTCTTTATTTCTATCGTAGCCTAAGATTTGCCTTTATGCCAAAGAGAACTCTAAGACAAGACAAGCAAGAATAAATAAGTAAATGATGCTTGAGTTATTTTAACATATTAAACTTATGGTTTCAACAGTTATAGATTAATAAACTCTACTATAAAAAATAAATTATATTAAAATGTATATTTTTTGTCTTCATTTTTGATCTTTTAGCAGGCAACTAATTCATGAGTTTTAAGCCTTGCGCAAATTCAATCAAAGTAAATCACTTTCTATTATGGAAACGTGGTCTGGCCACTTCTAGAAAACTTAACTATTTTGTGTTTTTCTTTCGCGTGACTTTCTTGATCGAAAAACTTACACATCTTATATATCTTACATGATTGTTCCAAGTTCAAAGTCTTGACATTAAGTAAATGTGTTCTCGTACAAAATTTTCAAGTCACCAATTGGAAAACATCAAAGCCGTTTTATGATAAAAATAGGTTAATTTAATTTAATGTCCTTCTAAGGAGGTTAGGGCGGGTTAGGTTGAATCACAAATATTGTGTTTAGAGGGAAAAAAATTAGTAAATGGTTTTTTCGGTAAATATTATTACGCCAGAAAACAATTAAGTACAAAGGATGTAGGTGAACCTGACATCTCAACCCAAACTCAGGTGAAACAAATGCACCAACTGTGCTTTAAACATAACATATCTTCAGAATGACTTGTCAAACTTATGAGACCCACGTACGCTACAATGACGGAAACTCAGGAATGCAACATAATGATCAATCATAACACAAGATACAAAATAAAGAAAACTACATTGCATAAGCTTCAAGTGCTATGAAGACCATCAACCTCGAACAACCTCAAGTGATGTCCCAAATCGCAACTAAAATCCATAATCTCTTACAATTATTTAAATGCCCACACAGGGATCCATAATCCAAACTTAATCCAAAACATCTAATTACTAGTACCAAACAACAAGCAAGCAAGACTTCAAAAGAAATTCCACTCGATACTTCTAAGTCGCTATCACAATCACCAAGACTATTCCTCTTCACTTCCACCTAAAAAGGATTACTCGAAAACCATCAACAATAATGCTGGGAGCTCGTAGGATTTGACCATAAACCCAAAAGTTGTGCCAAAATTTCAACATGGAAAAATAGTGCTATATGACAAGTGAAATATGCAAACAACCTTATCAGCAACAGCGCTAAACAAAACCAAAACCATATGTCACTTACACACCTAAAGGGCCTACCAGCTGGAGCACTAAAATTAGGGCAGGACCCACAACACAAACCTAGAAGCTATCCAACCGCTCTATAATCACACAAATACTGGGTAGGCGTACCCATCCCGCTACAATAAACCACCAAATACTGGTAGCGTACCCATGCCACTGGATCCAACAATCATACAACACATAATATTCACATAGCAGTCATAAGTACATATCTTGTCCCAAAAACAAAACCACATTTCGCATAGATAAATTCAAAACATTTCAAAACACATTTGAGTATCATTTTCCCCCAACGGAAAAACAGTAAAAAGTGGGGCTACGAGAACTCACCTCAAGCAAGTCTTTAGTAACCAAATCTCTATCACACAAGCAAATGCAACGACACCTGCACACGACCTAGTCCAGTTAATGTCCTAATTTAATAATCCAATTCCAAAACGTACTTCACGTTTGATGCATAGAGTTTAGACACGTTGTACAATTTCCCAAAACAATTTAGTGGTTTGATGGTTGACGACATACTCCATAATCATATTAATCCGATATCTCAACGGTACATACTTATACTATTTAACGTAAATAGATAAAGATAAATATTTATAATTAATAATTATAAATATATCTCGACAAGTCTATTCGATAACCTTCGTCACTTCAAAATAATCATAATACGGTTAAAAATGAAACAGTTACTCATACAAAACACATTAGAGAAGTTTCGAGAAAAATTATATTTTTTGTCTTTTAGTGAATTTATTAAATAAATAAAATAATTAAATGATATTTTATTATTTAAAAATCAAAAATCTTGTTTTTAAGAAAATTTCTAAGTATAAACTTTTTAAGAAATTTCGACATGACCCGTACGCTCAAACAACGTTTTCCAAGGATTCAAACCTTATTTTCAACACCTTTCATAAATTCGACACTTTTCGACAAAATTCCAAATTCTCAACTTTAACGTTTACTAAAATGTTTTTCCTAAAATATCGTTCCATATCACTTCGTAAACACATTTTCACTTTTAAATGTCCATCAAAACTCTCATAACGACTAAATATCGCATATTGGGCTTTAAGACCCAACAAGGGTCTATTAGGACATTTATAAGTCCAAAATATTATCCAAGTCCAAAACCAAGGTCTATTTACATATATACGCTCATACTAATATGTAGAAAATAATCCAAACCACAATAAGCCCCTCCATTAAGCCGCGACATAAATGGACTTATTGGGCCGTGAGTTCAATAGCTCAAAAATACGTATATTAAGCTTGAAAATAAGCTAATAAGCTACGTATCAATGTACTTTTCAATTTTACTGTTATAGGTAACAAACTTTTTTATTACCAATCTATGTATTGTAACTATCAAATTAATGACAATATGGCAAATATTGCAACCGGCTACCGACTAAACCGGTTAAAAAAAATGCTTATTCAGCATTTTTACTTAATTTTTATGCTTATGTGTGAGGGTAAATTAGTAATTTACTCTTGGTCCAACAAGTACTTCATCCAGTCATCTCTCTTTCTCTCAAATCTCATTGCACACTCATTTTTTCTCTCTTTGCATCCTCTTCCCCATCACTAATAACCAACACTTACCTAACTCATTATACATTTCTTCCTCACCCAAAACTGAGTGAAATCTTTACCCCTAGATTTCACAGCTAGAAAACCTTCAATCCCTTCAAAAATAAAACAACACACCACCACTAACAACCTTGAAAATCTGTCGACCACCACTGCTAAGTAGAAGGTTTATCATAGTTAGTACTGGCAATATTAAATAGTTAATACTGTTTATGTAATAGTTAAGTCTGCTTACGCAAAAATTAGTTAGAGTTAAAGATATGTATGAGATATCTTAGGAAAGGATATGCATTATCTTTATACGCGTTTTGTAAAGCCCATTAGGGTTTCCTTAGTCTATAAAAGGAACCCTAGGCATAGTTAATAGATATAGTTCTATAGAAGATCATAGAGATCAAATAGTAATCATAGTTTGTAATCTGTAACCTAGGCAGATTCAAAGGTTAATATAAAAGTTCTTTTGTGATATTCATTATTGTTCTTCTTAGCATTATTGATTAGATTCCGCATAATCAATAGTGTTCACTCAGTGTTTCAATATTGTTGCTTTAGAATTATCTAAAGGAGCAAACCCTTTACAAGCTAAAGGTTAAGATCCATTAAGCAAAGGGATCCTACAATAAGCTATACAAGCTACTATAAAAAATAAACTATTTAGCAAGATATATTATTCAACCATCACGACCACAACATCAAAACTACAAAACCCTCTTTTTCTTTCTTTCATTACACGAACCAAACATCCCTTATTTTATCCGTTTCGTTTCCAAAAATCCATTTTCCTAACGATCAACTTGTACAAATAACATATATACATCAAAACAAACACAAAAGAACAAACGAAATTTAAATTTGAAAACTTACAAGAAAATTTTCAAAAATGTATTTTTCGACGCGAACCGGATAACCCAAATGTTGTTTAATGAATTCCCAAACACTCGTATCAACCCGGAATATCACGTTCTCGATCAAAGTTGGAAAATTTGTAGGTTTTTGTTGTTGGTGAAGGGTGGACGAACCACAAGCACACACCAAGGTGTGTGTGTTTTTTTTAAATGAAAAATAATGAGGCTTATGGGATAATGGGGAGTGAAAGGCATCTTTATGTACCAATTCTAGACACATTAGCTAAAATTAAGCCATCTTGCTCCATCCTTTGACTTCTTGACCGACTAGCAACCTATGGGGTGTCGGGTCTTTCTTTTCGTGTCGAAATCACTTAAATACTCGTAAAACTCAACCGCAAAATTTCCCCAAAGTTAATTAGTATTTTTATTCACTTTAAAAATACTTTTCCATTAACCTAGAGTATTCACACGACATATTTTCACTTTACACCCTTCAAATCTCATCTGGTCATTAACAGACGTGTCGGACTCGTTTTTCGGCATTTCTCAACATTCACGGGTCAAACCTCCCGGAATACAAATAACACAATAATACCTTCCAAAAGGGATTATTAATCACAATAAACCACAATTCATCACAATTCTCATAAAAATCATCACCATCAACACGGTACAAAATTTGAATAAACTAACAAATGTCAAATAGTCAAAAGACTATAAAAGAAATATTCAGAACACAAAAAGGGCAAGGGTTACATTTTACCCCCTTAAAATAATTTCGTCCCCAAAATTCAACTACTAACATTACTAAACAAAAGCGGGTACTTCAATTTCATATGATCTTCATGTTCCCACGTGAATTCAGGGCCACGTTTTGAATTCCACCGAACCTTGACGATGGCAATCCTACTACGTTTCAACTTCTTAAACTTACTTTCCAAAATTTCCACAGGCTCTTCCACAAAATTCAACTTAGCATCAACTCGAATCTTATCTAAAGGCACTTGCAGTGTTGGATTAGCCAAACACTTCTTAAGGTTCGACACGTGGAACGTGTCATGAACACCATTCAATTCTTCAGGAAAATCTAACCGATAGGCCACGGGGTCTACCTTTTTGATAATCTTAAAAGGTCCAACAAATCTAGGTGCTAACTTCCCTTTCTTCCCAAAGCATACCACACCTTTCTAAGGTGATACTTTGAGCAAGACAAAGTCACCTACACTAAACTCTAGAGGCTTCCTCCTCTTATCAGCATAACCTTTCTGAAGATCACGCGCAACCTTAAGTCTATCCTTAATCTGCGAGATCTTCTCAGTAGTCTCTTGCACCAACTCAGGTCCTATCAACTGACCTTCCCCAATCTCAGCCTACATAATTGGCGAACGACACATTCTACCATACAATGCCTCAAACGAAGCACATCTCACACTAGAATGATAACTATTGTTATACGTAAACTTAACCAACAGAAAATGAACATCTCAAATTCCTTCAAAGTCTAGGACGCACGCTCTAAGCATGTCTTCCAAAGTATGAATAGTATGCTCACTCTGACCATCGGTCTGAGGGTGATAACCCTTACTCATGTCTAAAAGAGTTCCTAATGCCTCTTGCATTGACTTCCAAAACCTTGATGTGAAACGACTATCACGATCAGATATAATTGAGATTGGCACACCATGTCTAGCAACTATCTCATTCAAATACAATCTAGCCAACCTTTCTATCTTATAATCCTCACGCATAGGTAGAAAATAAGCAGACTTAGTCAATCGGTCCACAATGACCCAGATTGTATCATGCCCACTACTAGTCCTAGGCAACTTATTCACAAAATCCATAGCTATTCCTTCCCATTTCCATACAGGAATCTTAGGTTGTTGGAGCAAGCCAGATGGCCTTTGATGCTCAGCCTTAACCTTCAGACAAGTCAAACACTTACTAACATACTCAGCTATATCCTTTTTCATTCCATGCTACCAATACATATCTCTCAAATCATAATACATCTTATTAGCACCTGGGTATACAAAGTACTTTGATTTATGGGCTTCATCCATTATCATGGTTCTTACATCACCCTCTAAAGGTACCCATATTCGATCCAGGTAGTACAAGGTTCCATCATTTCTTTGTTCTATTATCCCATCCAAAGCTTTTTGCAATCATGCAGACTCATCCACAGCCTCCTTCTAAGCCGCCACTATCATATCCTTGATACTCGACTGAAGGGTCATATTCATAGCTCTAACTCTCTTAGGCTTTACACTTTCCTTCCTAGTTAGGGCATCAGCCACCACATTTGCCTTACCATGATGGTATCGAATTTCACAGTCATAATCACTAAACAATTCTATCCAGCAACGCTGTCGCATATTCAACTCTTTCTGACTAAAAATATGCTGAAGACTCTTATGATTCGTATAAATGACACTATTTTTCCCATACATATAATGTCTCCAGATCTTAAGTGCAAACACAGCCGCACCAACTCCAAATCATGGGTAGTATAATTCTTCTTATGAATTTTTAACTGCCTAGATGCATAGGCTATCACTTTACCTCTTTTCATTAACACACAGCCTAGTCCTATCCTGGACGCATCACAATATACCACAAAGTCTTCTGGTCCATCAGAGAGAGATAGAACAGGCGCATTACACAACTTATCCTTTAAGGTTTGAAATGCCAATTTCTGTTCCTCACTTAATCGAAAACCTTACCTTTCTGAGTCAAGATAATAAGAGACTTAAATATCTTAGAAAAGTTCTCAATAAACCTACGATAATATCCAACCAATCTTATGAACGAATGAACCTCAGTCGGGGTTCTAGGGGCTTTCCAGTTCTTAACAGCTTTAATCTTATTAGGGTCTACATAAATCCCATCACCATTTATCACATGCTCAAGAAACTGTACTTCTCTTAGCCATAATTCACACTTAAAAACTTAGCATACAGTTTCTCCTTTTTGAGCAGTCCCAAGACTAACCTTAAGTGTTTTACATGCTCCTCTTGAGTCTTAGAGTAGATTAAGATATCGTGTATAAACACTATTACAAACTTATCAAGATAAGGTCTACAAACTCTATTCATCAAATCCATAAATACTGTTGGTGCGTTAGTCAGACCAAAGGGCATTACTGTGAACTCGAAATGTCCATAACGAGTTCTAAACGCAGTCTTTGGAATGTCATCCTCATGCACTCTCATCTTATTGTGGGTAATCAACCTAAATCTATCTTCGAGAAAAACTCTGACCCTTGCAGTTGATCAAATAGATCATCAATTTTAGGAAGTGGATAACGATTCTTAACAGTCAACTTGTTCAATTCTCTATAATCAATGGACATCCTAAAAGAACCATCCTTTTTCTTAACAAACAATACCGGTGCTCCCCAAGGCGACAAACTTGGTCTAATGAAACTTTTGTCTTGAAGTTCCTTGAGTTATCCATACAACTCCTACATTTCAGAAGGTGCCAAACGATATGGAGACTTTGCTACCGGCGTTGCTCTAGGGATTAACTCAACCCGAAACTTAATTTCCTAAATAGGCGGTAATCCAAATAGATCATCCGGGAATACCTCAGGAAAATCTCTAACCATAATAATCTCTTCTTGTTTCTTATCACTAGCCTTAGCACTCATCAACAATCTCACTTTCTCCTCTGGTCTCTCTCCTACTACTCTAAGCACCTTGCCATCCGGTAGTGGTATTCTCACTACCTTCTCATGACAAATTATTTCAGCCTTATAATTAGACAACCAATCCATACCTACAATCACATCAAAACTCCCATGCCCAAAAGGTATCAAATTGATGTTAAAGACATGACCCTCGATTTCTAGATTACAACCCTTAATAGCCTTATCAATCTCTACTAGCTGCCCGCTAGCTATCTCAATCTCATATCTGAAACCTAAGTCACTGGGCTCTAAGCCTAACAGAGATATAAAAGTAGTAGAAACAAAACTATAGTCAGCAACAGAGTCAAATAAATTAGTAGCAAAATGATTGTTCAAAGTAAACGTACCCGTCACAATGTTCGGGTCCTGGCGAGCTTCCTCTGCTCCTAACATGAATGCCCTACCCCTAGCCTGGTTCCCTTTGTTTCCACGATCCTAACCCCCGTTATTAGCAGCAACTTGGTTTGGATGATTTCCTTTCGGTTCTTATGCTCTATTCAATCTAGGACAAGCTGACCTGACATGGTCGGTACTACCACACTCATAACATGCTCTAACAGTTGGGTTTCTAGCATTGACAGGATTCACATTCCTCGGCACACCTCTAAAATCCTTTGCCAAATGACCCGGGCGGTTACAGTTGAAGCATGTGCGACAAGGCCCTCAGGGTGCATGGTAGGAGTTGCAGATGTTACACTTAGGCCAAGTACCCATATTCTCTCTTCTTACAGGGTTTACAGTAGTAGCAAAAACATTCCCAGTCCTAGTCCTCTTATTATCATCCCTACCATTCTTATCCTTTCTAGTTTCCCCCACATTTCCTCTTTTCTAAACTTTCTTAATTGATCCATTTCTCACAGCCTCATCGATCAGTGCACCAGAAATCTGCACAACCTTCTGCATAGTCTTTGGCTCCGTTACTGCCACCACCCTATGGATTTGTGGAGCAAGGCCATACACATACCTCTTAATCATCTTACTCTCTGAGGTTACCAAATGCGGGACTAACCTCGCCAACTCATGAAACCTATGAGTGTACGCAGCATGGCTAGCCCTGACCATGACGTGATTCCACAATTTAGATTCTAACTTTTGCATCTCATGACTAGGACAAAACTCTTGTATCATCATAAACTTAAAGTCATTCCATGAAATACTAACAGCAACTTCCCGGCTTAGCGTGCGGATCTGAGATTTCCCCCCACGTTAAATCCTTACCCACAAATGAATCAGCAGTGTATTTCACTTTTTGGTCATTACTACAACCACTCATATCCTGCATGTTCTCCATTTTCTTGGTCCAGTGAGTAAGAACTACAACACCTCCTTTACCATCATATTCCTTAGGGTTACAAGCTAAGAACTCCTTATATGAACAACCTACCCGGTTGCCATTCACTAACACATTCCTAACGTTCTCTTGAATGTTCTCATTAACCACATTACTATTCTGACTTCCAATGTTTCCTCGGTTACTAACCTGAGCCAACATGGCAGGTAAGAGGTTCTGCAATTGTTGGGCAATGATCGTTAAGAAGTCGGGTGCACCCCCATTGGCTCCCTCTACATTCCCGTTGACTCCCTCTATACCCCTATTAGCTCCAAAACCCTAGTCATTTCCTTGACCATTCAAATCCTCAACACGCTCATCATTACCTTCCCTAGGTCTTTGACCCCTTCCACCTCTACCAACCTGTACACCCGTTCCCCCTCCTAATGATTCGGCAGCAGGCCGGCCAGCACTTCAGATCCTCATCCTTGGTGGCATTATCTATACGAATGAGAACATGGGCAACGTTAGGTAAGTGGGAATACTCGCATATATATAGAATATCTTACTATATATAACCAGATATACACATAACTCCACCCTACGGTGTTAACATCGATTTGTGTGAACAACGTTATCAAGTATGAGTGAGTAGTGATACGCTTATAACTACGTTGGCCACCGTACTTATATTCGCACCCTTTCCTAGTCATATTCAATATTGAGCTTACACATTTCAATGACTGACATAACTAAAGCACCAACCCGCAAACACACAAAAGTAACAAAAGTGGAACACCGCGCATATAGATCCTATACTCAACTAAACGATAGATCTTAGGTTATAGTCTAGGCCAATCTACCTAGTTCTCTATAACCTTGGTTCTGATTACCAATCTGTTACACCCCGACAATGGCGGAAACACGGGAATGTAACATAATGATCAATCATAACACAAGATAAAAAATAGAGAAAACTACATTGCATAAGCTTCAAGTGCTATGAAGACCATCAACCTCGAACAACCTCGAGTGATGTCCCAAATCGCAACTAAAATCCATAATCTCTTATAATTATTCAAATGTCCACACAGGGATCCATAATCCAAAACATCCAATTACTAAGACCAAACAACAAGCAAGCAAACGAAATTCCACTCAGAATACTTCTAAGTCTGCTATCACAATCACCAAACTATTCCTCTTTCACTTCACTTGAAAATGATACTCGAAAACGTCAACAATAATGTTGGTGAGCTCGTAGGTTTGACTTAAACCCAAAAGCTGTGCCAAAATTTCAACAGTGTACAATAGTGCTATATGACAGTGAATATATGCAAACAACTTTAGCATTACCGCTAATCAACAACCATATGTCACTTACGCACCTAAAGGGCCTACCAGCTGGAGCATTAAAATTAGAGCAGTACCACACACAAACCTGGGTAGGCGTACCCATCCGCTCCAATAATCATACAAATACTGGGTAGGCGTACCCATCCGCTTCAATAACCACACAAATACTAGGTAGGCGTACCCATCCGCTCCAAACAATCATACAACACATAATATTCACATAGCAGTCATAAGCACATATCTTGTCCCAAAAACAAAACCACATTTCACACAGATCAATTCAAAATATTTCAAAACACATTTGAGTATCATTTTCCCCCAACGGAAAAACAGTAAAAAGTGGGGCTACGAGAACTCACCTTAAGCAAGTCTTTAGCAACCAAATCTCTATCACACAAGCAAATGCAACGACGCCCACACACGACCTACTCCAGTTAATGTCCCAATTTAATCATCCAATTCCAAAACATACTTCACGTTTGATGCATAGAGTTTAGACGCGTCGTACAATTTCCCAAAACAATTTAGTGGTGTGATGGTTGACGACATACTCCATAATCATATTAATCCGATATCTCAACGGTACATACTTATACTATTTAACGTAAATATATAAGTAATATAGATAAATATTTATAACTAATAATTATAAATATATCTCGACAAGTCTATTCGGTAATCTTCGTCACTTCAAAATAATCATAATACGGTTAAAAATGAAACGTTTACTCATACAAAACACATTAGAGAAGTTTCGAGAAAAATTATATTTTTCGTCTTTTAGTGAATTTATTAAATAAATAAAATAATTAAATGATATTTTATTATTTAAAAATCAAAATCATGTTTTTAAGAAAATTTCTAAGTATAAACTTTTTACGAAATTTCAACATGAACCGTACGCTCAAACAACGTTTTCCAAGGTTTCAAACCTTATTTTCAACACTTTTCATAAATTCGACACTTTTCGACACAATTCCAAATTCTCAATCTTTAACGTTTACTAAAACGTTTTTCCCATAATATTGTTCCATATCACTTCGTAAACACATTTTCATTTTCAAAAGTCCACCAAAACTCCCATAACGACTAAATATCGTTTATTGGGCTTTAAGGCCCAACAATGGTCCATTAAGACATTTATAAGTTCAAAATATTATTCAAGACCAAAACCAAGGTCCACTTATATATATAAGCCCATACTAATATGTAAAAAATAATTCGGACCACAATAAGCCCCTCCATTAAGCCGCGGTTTAAGTGGACTTATTGTGTCGTGAGTCCAATAGCTCAAAAATACGTATATTAAGCTTGAAAATAAGCTAATAAGCTACGTATTGCATTTGGTTACTACCATAAGCCTCAAAAATAATCCACAAGATACGCCATAACACAAAAATAATCAAAATCACTTTCCTAGTGATTTTGGGAAGTTTTCATTGCTTATAAGCCCAAATAAGCCAAGAAATAACTTAAAAATAAGCCCGAATAAGCTATACAAGCTACTATAAAAAATAAGCTATTTAGCAACATATATTATTCAACCGTCACGACCACAACATCAAAACTACAAAACCCTCTTTTTCTTTCTTTCATTCCACGAACCAAACATCCCTTATTTTATCCGTTTCGTTTCTAAAAATCGATTTTCACAACGATCAACTTGTACAACTAACATTTATGCATCAAAACAAACCCAAAAAGACACACGAAATTTAAATTTGAAAACTTACAAGAAAATCTTTAAAAATGTATATTTCGACACGAACCGGACAACCCAAACGTTGTTTAATGAATACCCAAACACTTGTATCAACCCGAAATATCACGTTCTCGATCAAAGTTTGAAAATTTATGGGTTTTTGTTGTTGGTGAGGGGCGAACGAACCACAAGCACACACCAAGGTGTGTGTGCTTTTTTTTAAAATGTAAAATGATGAGGATTATGGGATAATGGGGAGTGCAAGACATCTTTATGTACCAATTCTAGACACATTAGCTAAAATTAAGTCATTTTGCTCCCTCCCTTGACTTCTTGACCGACTAGCAACCTATGGGGTGTCGGGTCTTTCTTTTCGTGTCGAAATCACTTAAATACTCGTAAAACTAAACTGCAAAATTTTCCCCAAAGTTAATTAGCATTTTTATTCACTTTAAAAATACTTTTCCATTAACCTAGAGTATTCACACGATATATTTTCACTTTACACCCTTCAAAACTCATCTGGACATTAACGGACGTGTCAGATTCGTTTTTCGCCATTTCTCAACATCCACGGGTCAAACCACCCGGAATACAAAGAACACAATAATACCTTCTAAAAAGGATTATTAATCATAATTAACCACAATTTATCACAATTCTCATAAAAATCATCACCGTCAACACGGAACAAAATCTGAAGAAACTGACAAAAGTCAAATAGTCAAAGGACTATAAAAGAAATATTCATAACAAAAAAAGGGCAAGGGTTACACATTAGTCAAACAACACTCATCAAAATCAACATCGTCGTACGGGTCTTCATTGTAAGTCTCTTTCCATTGTTCATACAGGCTCTTATTTCCCACATCAATGCTACTTTTGTTAACCTTGGTACTTGTTGATGCCATAAAACTTGCAACCTCGTTCACTTCACTATCACTATCCGCATTAACCATATTATCAACCTTTATTAGCTATTTCCCATCATCATCCACAAGCACAAGTTTTCCATCTATGCATCTTTTTTTTACGTCATTAATCCTTGCTGCTAGAGGGGTGGTATTTGGACTACCAAATGCCTTGGATGAAGTCATGTAAGCAAAAGAAACCACGCCAAAATAAGCCCTTTCTCAACAAACTTTGAATTCCTCCTATTCGTACCAAACTCATCATTGTTTTTAACCGGATTAAGCGCATCAAATAGGTTAGAATTACTTACCTCTTGTCTAGTCAATTCAGTTTGCTTCTTTTTACCACTTGAGCTAGCACCATTCATTTTAAAGATAGGTTGATAAACTTGTTTAGTCGGCTTGAACTAAACTTTAGAACGCAACTTCGGACCAACCTGAACTCCTCTAATAGCTTCGTTGGGGTTCTTCAAAATCTTCAACAGATCCGAGACGATTTTCTTAGGACAAACATCTAGGACGTGACCAAAAACCTTGCAACTTGAGCATCTTAAAGGTCTCAACTCGTACTCAACACGAATAGTGCACATATTATAACCCTCACCCAAAAATGTAGAAACAACAACCACGAGGGTGTCTTTCAACTCTACATCAGCTCGTAACTCAACCATGGCTCTTGCATAACTCGGCCTACCCCAAGACTCTATGCACATAGCAGATGTATAAGATTCTAACATTATCTTTAGTGAACGTGGTAATAGGGATGTCTTGAAGCTTCACCTAAACTAGGATATTACACGCGTCCTCCTTCATAATGTTCGCATCAGGTGTTCACTTTTACAGAATCAATGGTACGTTACGAATTAACCACAGACCATTCTCTATCATAGCATCCATCAGGTCTTTAGAACTGAAATTGAACAAAAACATACATTTATTCGTCATCATCGATTTAACAATACTATATTTACTCCAAGTGTTATTAACATAGTCCGCAACAACCAGATATCCCACACGTTTACCCAAAAAGAATCTATAAACAGAATTGCTAAGCCTTTCATGTACAACACGAACCGACTCCATAGAGGTAGCTACATCCGCCCCATTACCAACCCGTGCAAGTAAAGTATGAAAGTTAACGCTTTTCTGCTTGGTTCAACATTTATTATCTTTGCGGGAAAATATTAGAACTTTTATTCAGGGATGTTGGTGGGCTTTTTTTTTGGTATTGATCTTGAAAGCTAGTGATCATGAAATATTGAAGAAGTCAAGAAATTAAACGACTAATAAACATAGAAACATATGGGTTAAAGAGGAGGATCCGACACATTGATAACCATAGAAACCAAGCTCACTTTCTTTACATCTTGTGGGAGTTCTTAACCTTGTTTTCCAGCATAACTACTACACGTGTTTTCCTACACCTCACCATTCGAACACCATGACATAAAAAATAGCACAAATAACTCACAATTGTATCACTCGTATATGGGGCCAAGTTCATGTACTACCAAATTTAGTAACCTTATAAAAACATTACATTTTTCCTAATAAGTTGGAGAGATTACAAAATCAAAGTACATAACTAGCATAATTCAAAGGGAAAGTCCCCAAAATCATTGCTTCCAAACATATCGTCCATCTCATAACCATTGGTACTACATGTAGACGAAAATACTCCTGAAGATATCAAGTCCTCATGATCTAACTCAGATGACATCATAGACATGGGATCTGATGGAACTTGTGAGAGTCCCACGATCGGCTCGTATTTTGTATAATGATCAAACAAAGAATTTTGTTCGTGTTTCATAACTATAGAAGGTAAACCATCCTTCGGTGTTTGGTTTATGGAACTGAAACAAGAGCCAGATAGTGCGTTCTCAGTAATTGTATTTGTTCCGAAATTTATAAGGATTGAATCCTCCCTAGGGTTTGGAGAATCCAAGATGATTTGAGGTACTTTCTGTAAATTTTTGCAAGTATGGTGTCCATTGTAGGTTATCTTATACTTTGGTGGCTCATCATCTGTCTTTTGAACTTGTTTGGTTGCTAGGCATCCTTGCTCAATCTTGTGAGTGCACCTAAAATAGTTCCTATACATCAATGAAAATACACCAATTAGTAAATTAGCGAAAGATATTTCATACTTCTACAAAACTAATCCTGCAATAATATTTTACTAAAGTCAGATATATGCTGTTTGCAGACTATCAACATTATCATTGTGAAAAAGACAAAAATATTTCAACTTTTGTAACTTTAATTTAATAATAACTTAACCTAGCTACTTGTCTTTACTACTTAGTAGATCTAGCCAATAGTTGTGATCAAAGTGGAATCTGCGCTTTTAACTTGAGAAAAAACTAAAAAAGTATCTTTGGTAAACTTATCCACATGATAGAAATCACTAAAATATTCAAGTTAAATCAAAATATATTACCTTTGGTGTTTAGCGTCAAGAATCGCTTTTTGACCGTACTTTCTCCAAGCATATCCATCGTCGATCAACGTCGAAGTTACCTTAGTACATGCTGATGAGTTTCTTCTGCATATGCCCAAAAGAATTTGTAATTAGCGACTTGATACATACATATATATATATATATATATATATATATATATATATATAGTAAAGATCCAGTGAGAAGTAAATTAAAATAAGAAGTGGTAAGAAGTGACTAAAACCATACATTTGAGACCCAACGACTTGCATAAGATGCATTTTTATTCATTTAGATGCACCATTTTAAGTTTCGAACGTTAATTTGATGCGTAGATGGTGCGTCAGTTACCAAGAATATATTATTTATATAACTATTTATATATATTTTTATAATATATATATATAAACTTCTATATTCTATATATTATAAACTCCCAAACTAAAAAGGATTAATATAAAAACAAAAATGTTATTTCCTCCTACAAAAACATTCTAAAAAGATCCTGACAAATGACGGAACTGACGGTGTGAATTTAGAGAGAGAATAAGTAGAAAAAATATGTATTATATTATTGTGTGTGTAGAAGGATATGTATGATGATTTAACAATGCTCATATAAAAAAGGGACAAAATATTCAGCCATCCTGTTGTCTTTTATCAATATTTTACAAGAAAAATATATGGTTGACATTTTTTTTAGTTTTGGTTAAGATAACATAAGAAATTGATAATATATCAGGAGACCTCCTAACTTTTAAGTTTTTCACATATTGGCCATTAATTTTATGAAAGTAATTTATAAGCCACCAAACTATGTTTTTATCTTCGTTTACACCAATTACATTCAAATTTAATCCGGATAATTATTAAACGGCATGAATGAACCTAACGCTAACATATTAAACTAATATGAATACCAGCCACGAAATTTCACTTTTATCCTTCTAAAGTACTTTCATTGATATAAATTCATACTTAAATTAAATAATCGGTATTTCACATCAAACTTTTCATACGTTTACCTTGATAAGTTAGAGGTTGGTTTCTTATTCATATTTTATAGTTTCCGAGCATAAATTTGGCCAGATTTTGTCTAAACGAAAACAAACATATAGTTGGACGGCTTATAAGTTTATTTTAATAAATTGGTGCCCACCTGTTAAAAAGTTAAAAACTTAGATGGCTTCCGTATACATTATCCAAAAGAAAATATAATACGTATCAGAAGTAGATTTAATTACTATCAACAAGATATAGAGATATTTTAAGCAACGTTCATCAACATATACCTAGTTAAAAACTCATTGTTATTATTACACATACCTTCTTTTGTAACATCCTCTCTTTGTTTTTCGCGGTGTTATAGTCTTGACGCTCTCACTTGAATCTTCTGACTTCTGATCATCCCAACTGCTTGGAGATCTCGTATCACCAGTAGTTGGGATACAAGAAGTCTCGTTGCTAGAAGAATTCAAAGCCGAAAGGGTGTTTTCGAACATCCCCAAGATTTGAGCCACTACACCGTCAATTGACTTGCGGTCAGACTCGGTTTTTTCTGGTTGCTCAAGCAATTCTCGTAGCTTAACGGTCAAGTGTTTGCCTTGTGTAAGCTCTTGAATGGCTTTGATTGATCGATTGCTTAGTAAATTATCTAGCCAAGTGGATGATGACTCCATAAAATATCTTGTAGTGTTAGATCTAGTATAGCAAGAAGTACCAGCCCATAACACACCAATCAATAATATACCAATTTTTTTGCATATTAGCATTTAAGAATAGGGCAAGTGGTTGCTATGAAATTCTTAAATATTTGAGGAGATTAAATCCCACGACCACGCGCTAAAGTAGTTAACTCAGTTGAGAGAAGAGTCGCATGGTGTGACATGCGCTTGTGTGCGAGTAGGCAAAAGTTTAATGACGTTAAGCCAATTTTGTACCATGACGCATGCATGGTTTTGAAGTTCTGAAGTAAATGACCATGATAACCTTTTGGTGGTTTACAAATACTTGATCTATACTACTCTATAAAATAAATTTGAGGTATTCTTGAAAGTTGAAAATTGTGTAAATATGAAAATGTTAAAAAATTAATACACCCCTACTTGAATCATTTCTTTAAAGTTGAAAATTGTATAAGTTTAAAAATGTTGAAACGCAGAGAATAAAAGAATTCAAAAAGCATTGGAATAAAAGAAAGTTGACAAAACCAAAACTCATTTTAAAAATAAAATTAATTTCTCTTACATTCTTACTGCAAAACTCAAAGAATAAATTTATAATGAGCGGGAAATTATTTGTATTCAAATTCAAACTTAAGGGTTTTTCATACCCTATATAATGAACGATCATTTGGTTCTTCATTTCATCCAAGTCTTCTTCCATTAACATTAACAACAAAATGGTTCTTTATTTGGTTCCTGATGATGTCCCTACTGTCTCTACTGTCCCTGCTATCCCTGCTCCTCATTGGGATAACGTGATCGTCATCTCAAGTGATGAAGAATATTCAAGTGATGAAGAATATTTCAGTGATTATGAGAAATATGGTATTCAAGAAGATGACGTTGTCCCTGATGTGCCTTGGGATGACGTTATCGTCATCTCAAGTGATGAAGAGCCTGAAATGCCAGCGAAGAAAGTAAGCGTGAAAAGTAGGAAACACGTCTTTGCTTTGGTTGATGAAAGCGATAATGATGACTATTGTTGGTCAAACGCTTTTCTTTTCTAAACAACAATGTCTTATTTTTATTAGTGTTAGACATTCTGGTTTAACAATTGTCTTGCACTTCTTTTTTTGTTTGTGTTAAACATTCTTGGTTATCAATTATAAATGTCATTCTTGTTTAAAAATTATAAACATCTCGCATGTTTTTAATGCTTCTATTATCAATGTCTTACTATGTGTTATGTTTCTATTATCTCCTGTTGATTTACAAATGTTCTGCTTATTGTTTTGTATGGATTCAATACTTACTTATGGCTTAGTTTAGATCATTTAAAATGCCACAATCTTCAGTAATGTTTTTTGATTCGGATGTATAATTTTGTAGAGTATACTTTCCAAAAAAAAATTTGTCAACCCTTCATTGCCAGAAAACTATGTTAAAGAAAAGTTGCCATCATAAACTTTTTTGAAAAGTATAAATTCCATTAATATTTTCAAAATCTGATCGTGTGCATGCCAAACCTTATAATCGAGTATTTTGATAACTTATAAACCTTTGAGTCAAATAATAACCGCCAATTAAATTGTGTCATTAATGACCCATTAATTTACAGTTATAAACCTTTGAAACAAATAATAAACAACCAATCAATTGTCAATTAAGGACACATTAATTTGCAGATACCGAACCGAGCTCGTAACTACATTTAACCATTTTCCTCCATTCCAACTTTCCTTCTTTAGACTCGATATCTCATTCACACTAACTCTGTTTTGGACATATACTGGCTTGACCTGACCTTACACTTAATAATTATATTTACTAATAATTATCTATGTCCAAAGTTAGTGAAAACACATTTTCCACTAAAAATTTTCCAACAATCCCCCACATGAATGGAAATCGGTCAAAAACACTCGAAATTTTCGGCGAAATTTATGCGGTTGAGTCCTGCATAAGATAGGTAGGTGTGACCATTGAACCATCCCTTGTTGAGATGCACTATAGCCCACCTAGATCTTATGTAGACGCGATGTCCTTGAACTCAGCCTTTGTTTACGTAGACGACAATACACACTCACACACGACTCTCCCTGACATTGTCAAGTCCTCAATATGTCTTAGCCGTTAGGTCATTAGCACTAGCCTGTCTGCGAGAGCTCTTAGGAATTGCGCCCGACCCATAATTCCTTTTCCCTTCGAAGCGACCCCACATCTCTCTCACATAGTGATTTCATCTGAATCAATAGAAACAAATACCTTTCAGATTTCATCTTGAATCATTATGCTTTATGATTTCATCTTGAACCATTAAAGCCATATGTTTAACCTCTCAACAAGTCACATTGTTATAGGAATGGACTAGGAAGTTACAAGTTAAGTAACTCCCCCACATTGATGTGACTTCCCCCACATTTCTATGATTAGGTTGTCATATTAAACCTAGATCTTGGGATCTCCAGTCAACTAGGTTAGGTTTTCCTTCATAGAAACTCATTTCCTGTCAAGGCTTTAGTCCCCATTCCTTAAGACACTTACTAACTAACTCTTCTGCTTAAGCCTTTTGTAAACGGATCCGCGATGTTATCCTTTGACGCCACATAGTCAATTGGATAACTCCAGTTGAGAGTAGTTGTCGTATCGAGTTATGTCGACGACGGATATGTCTGGACTTTCCATTATACATTATGCTATGAGCTCTGCCAATGGCCGATTTACTGTCACAATGTATACTAATGGCCGTTACCGGTTTAGGCCACCTTGGTATGTCCTCTACGAATTGACGTAGCCATTCCGCCTCTTCTCCGCATTTATCTAACGCGATAAATTCTGATTCCATCGTGGACTTAGCTAAAAACAGTTTCTTGGAAGACCTTCACAAGATATAGCGGCCCCTCTATGTAAACACATAAACCACTAGTCGATCTAGAATCCTTTGATGTCAATATCCAATTTGCATCACTGTAAACCCTCGATAACACAGGATGTCTGTCATAATGTAGTCCATAATCACGACTGTATCTACAATTATGCAAGTACCCTCAATATAGCTTTTCCAATGTTGTCATAACTTGGATTACTACGTATACCTTACTTAGCCTACTAACTGCATATGCTAATCCAGGTCGGTGTACCTGTCATCACGGAACAATAACATGCCAATAATCCACTTGAATACTCTAATGGGCAACACCTAAGCCTCCTATTTATATATAGATGCATACTGGTGTCAATTGGAGTCTAGCTTGGCCCGGGTATCCCCCGCATTATGAGTATTAAGAATTTGTCCCGTAATGAGCTGACTTAACACAAGTCCCTTATGAGTTTCGTATGATCTTTATCCAAGGATCACACAGCCAAACCCATAATCCTTCATGTCAAACTTTGATTTCAACATGTCTGTTAGTGGATCTAATTATCTGTCGTTGCCTGCCCACTATAAACATATCAACGACATACAAACACAAAATTACATATCCAGCACTTGTGTCCTTCACGTAAACACACTTGTCGCATTCATTAATTTTGAATCCACTCTCTAACATGGTGTGGTCAAACTTTTGATGCCACTGTTTGGGAGCTTGCTTTAAGCCATACAACGACTTAACAAGTCTACAAACCTTGCCCTCTTGTCCAGGAGCTATGAAACCCTCAGGTTGGTTTCATATAATTCTTCTCTAAATCTCCATTTAGAAAAGCAGTTTTTACATCTATTTGGGTGGAATTTCCGAATTTCTTAAAGCGGCAATAGCAATTACATTCTAATCGAGGTAATCTCGTAATCGGCGAATAAGTATCAAAGTAGTCTAGACCTTCACGTTGTCTAAACCCTTGGATTACCACTCTTGCTTTATATTTGTCAACGGTACCATCAGCTTTCATCTTCTTCTTGAAGATCCATTTATAGCCTAGTGGTTTACAACCAGGAGGTAAATCCACGAGCTCCCACGTATGGTTTTGTAAAATAGATTCTATTTCACTTTTGATGGCTTCTCTCCATTGTTGCCCTTCCGAGGAAGTTACCGCTTCTCGGTAAGACGTGGGTTCATTTTCTACCATAAAAGAAACAAAATCGGGTCCAAACGATTTCTCGTTTCTGCCCATTGCTTCTTCTTGTCTACTTCTCTTCATCGGTTTTTGATCTTGTCCCCTTCATCTTGAGATCATTATCATCTCTTTGTCTCTATCTCGGAAACATTGTCATCTAATCTATATGAGGCTCCCAGTTCCCCTTTGATAAACAAGAAATATATTTTCAAAGAAAGAATCATTCCCTAGATTCCATTATTTATTCTTTGGATACTGGTTTTTTCGCTTCATGTACAATGAACCGATAAGAACATTGTTATTCTAAGCATATCCAATGATATACAATCCATACAGATTAGGTCCAATCTTTGGCCTTGGGAGTGGGCAACTGCACCGTTGGCTAAATAGCCCCACACTCGTAAGTATTGATATGATGGTTTTCTTCCCCATTCCATATTTCATAAGAGCTCCTTCCTTTTCTTTACGAGGTAACTTATTAAAAAGATAAGTAGCGTCAGAATGGCTTCCCCCCACATTTCCTGGCTCATGCAGAACTGGATCAACATGGCATTAACCATTTTCTTTCAAGGTACCTGTTCTTCCTTTCGGCAAATACCGTTTTTGCAGAGGGAAAAGGACAGTGAACTCGTGTCTAATTCCATGTTTCACACAAAGCTCGGCGAATGGAGCCACGTATTCACCTCCTCTATCACTTCGTACAACCTTGATTTTCTTACCAAGTTGATTCTCAACTTCGGTTTTGTATAGAACAAACTTGTCTATAGCTTCATCTTTACTTTTCAACAAGTAAACATAGCAATACTTGGTACAATCATCAATAAACGTGATAAAGTACTTATTGCCACCCTTCGTGGGTAGTGATTTCAAATCACATATGTCTGTGTGTATCATATCAAGTGGTTCGGTTGTTCGCTTAACCGATTTGAAAGAAGTTCTTGTAAGTTTGGCTTCAACACAAGTTTCACATTTGTATTTAGAATCAATATGAAAGTTTGGTATGCTATTAAATTTAATCAAACGACGCATCGAATTAAAATTTACATGTCCAAGACGACCATGCCACACATTAGAAGACTCAATCAAGTAAGCAGAAGAATTCATTTTATTGATATCATTCTTGACCACCATTACATTGAGTTTAAACATAGCATCCACTGCATAACCCTTACCAACATACATTTGATTCTTAGACAAAACAAACTTATCAGACTCAAAGACTAAACGAAAACCAAACTTGTTTAACAGCCAACCGGACACAAGATTCTTGCGAATCTCCGGAACATACAAGACATTAGTCAACTTGACTCTTTCTCGATGTCCCATCTTCAAAATAACATCTCCTTCACCCTTGATATCAGCAGTTGCAAGAGTTGCCCATAAACAGCTTCAGTCCATTTGTCAACCGCGTCTTAAAGAGTGAACAAACTCTTTCATCACATCACATACGATTCCCCAGTATCAATCCACCAACCACTAGTTGTTATTACCTACCAGGTTAACCTCAGAAGATCATGGCACACACTCAGACACCATCGCAATCATCCACATTCTCATCTACCATATTTGCCTGACGGGATTCACGCTTCGGCATCGTTGCAATTACACTCGGTGACCTGGTTTGGTCACAGTTTTAGCAAGACCCCTTGAACTACTGTTTCACAACCCAGCTTTAGGAGCAAGGTACTCAGACTTTCCTTTGCCCTTCAGAATTCTTCTTTTTTGTCCTTTCTTATTCCCTTGAAATTAAACCTTGAAGATGAACCCAGCAGCTCAACCATATTACCTTGGCAGAATCTGGGTGTATAAGAGTCGTTCTGAGCCAGCTTTTGTCCTCTCCAATACGAATACGAACAACCAAGTCTTCAACACTCATCTCCTTTCGCTTATGCCATCAAGAGTTTTTAAATTCCTACCCAGCTTGGAGGTAACTTTTAAATAATAGCTGCAACTTAAAAGTTTTCACTCAAAGTCATTCCCTCAGCATGATATCGTGCAGCAAAACTATGCCAATCTTGAACCTGACTGACCACGGCTCATTTGAATCGAACCATCTTGTAATCCAAAAACCGAGCTACCACGAATTTCTTTGTACCCACATCTTCTTTCTTGTAACTTGCGTTCCAATGACTCCCGTAAATTCCTTTGGCGTCGTGGTCTTGCAGTACACATTTATACAAAGATCTAATCAAACCATTCAGAACATAATTGTGACACAAAAAGTCTAATGTTTCCAAGCTTCCACAGCTTGTCACACAGCCTGTGCATTAGAGGATAGACCTTCGGTAGGAGTTCAACCTGAGGTGCAATTCTTTCAAAGAACCGCGCAAGGCCTAATGGTGAGATAGAAGAACATCTTCCTGTAGCCACCTCTTAAAATCCTGACCATTGAATTTTTTCTGGTTTCTCAGCATGATTACCACTGCGATGGTAACCGGCCACCGGTTGTGTATCACAAACATTGGAGAGTTTGAGTGATAGTCATTTTGAAATATTAACACAATCAGTTAAACAAAACTGTAATCACTCGGATATCCGCTTTGTACCGATCTGCATCAAAGAAACTCAGTCCTTTGGTTTTCAATGAATAAAATAACCAGTTGAAATATTAAATCAAAGCTTGGTTTAAATACGCAAACTGATTCGAAAATTATTAACGATCTATAAAACTGCAATTAAATCTGTTATGTAAAACTGATTTCCAACGAAACTCTATCAAGGTTTCGACAGAAATAGTTTATAAGAAAACTTGTTAACAATATTAAATCCAATTAAAAACGTTTTAATTATGTGTAAACAGAATCTGTTTTAAGACTGTTGGGAAACCTGCATACTTTTAATAGCGTAGATCTAATAATTAACAAGTAAATGAACGTAAAGAAAAACAGATAACATAAGCAGTAAAAGAACGAGGCTCGTGTTGAACACGATTCCCTTAAAACAGATTCGCCGTCTGTTTCCCAGGGTACAACGTCCAAAGCTGTTGTACAGCCGGACCTGACATACTTGCCTGAAATATCACGGAAAACAGAGTGCTTCTGATCGACAAGACTGCTGGAAAACTTGTTAATTTTATGGTGATTTTCTCTCTGTGTGTTTTTTCTTGTTGGATTAGGAAATAGTTGAGATTGCCATCCTATTTAAACTCATTCATATTCATAGTCATATAGTGTAATGGTGCAATCATGTCAATTAATGCCTTATAATATTCATTAATATCTTTATAAACCTTTGAGTCAAATAATAACCGCCAATTAAATTGTCAATTAATGACCCATTAATTTACAGTTATAAACCTTTGAAACAAATAATAACAGCCAATTCAATTGTCAATTAAGGACACATTAATTTGCAGTTACCAAACGAGCTCGTAACTGACATTTAACCATTTTCCCTCCATTCAACTTATCCTCTTTGAGACTCGATATCTCATTCACACTAACTCTGTTTTGGACATATACTGGCTCGACCTGGCCTTACATTTAATAATTATATTTATTAATAATTATCTACGTCCAAAGTTAGTGAAAACACATTTTTCACTAAAATTTTTTTCCAACAATTTTGTGTTAAACATTCTTGGTATTATCAACTTATAAATGTCATATCCTTGTTTAAAAATTTTAAACATCACGCATGTTTATCACTGCTTCTATTACAATGTCTTACTAATGTGTTATGTTTTCTATTATCTCCTGTTGATTTACAAATTTTCTGGTTATTGTTTTGTAATGGATTCCAATACTTATGCTTAGTTTAGATTCAATTAAAATGCACAGTCTTTCAGTAATTTTTTTGATTCGGAGCGTATAAATTTTTGTAGAGTATACATTCCAAAAAAAGAAAGTCAACTCCTTCATCGCCAGAAAACTATGTTAAAAGAAAAGTTGTCATCATAACTCCATTTGATGTATAAATTTCATTAATATTTGTCAAAACGATTCGTGTTCCATGCCAACCTTATAATCAAGTTATGTTTGATAATTATCTATACTCCTTATAAAGGAGATTTACCCAAATGTTGAAACTAGAAATCTAAAAAAGTTGAAATCTAGAAAAGTTGAAAATCCTTATTTTAAGAAACATTGAAAAAATTAAATAATTTATAACCAACGAATTAATAATAGCAAACGAAAACCGATAATTACAATCAGTCGAAACGAAACTGATTGCCTCCTTAATTAATTGATTGACTCATTTCAGAAACATTGGAAAAATTAAAAAATCATTATAACCTACGAAAAAAAATAAGCAAACGACAACAGATATGTACACTCTGTCAAACGAAACCGATTGCCTCATTAATTAATTGATTGACTCATTTTAATGAAACAGGAAAAAATTAAAATCCATTATAACCTACGAATTAATAATATCTATACTTCTATACTTTACTCCTTATAAAGGAGATTTAACTTGAAACTAGAAACTAATACAATTTGAAAATTCTTATATTAAGAAATCATTGAAAAATTAAAATCATAATAACCTATGAATTAATAATAGCAAACGAATAATGATATCTACACTCATTTAAACGTAACTGATTGCCCTCATTAATTAATTTCCACTGATATTGACTCATTTTAAGAAACAATAAAAAATTAAAAATCATTATAACTTTACGATTAATAATAGCAAACCTTATAAAGGAGATTTACCCAAATGTTGAAACTAGAAATCTAGAAAAGTTAAAAATCCTTATTTTAAGAAACAATGGAACAATTAAAATCATTATAACCTACGAATTAATAATAGCAAACGAAACTGATATGTACACTCAGTCAAACGAAACTTATTGCCTCATTAATTAATTGATTGACTCATTGGTGGGCCCATTAATCTCTCTTAATTTTTATTGACTATGGTTTGGTAAATCCCCTATAAATATGGATCACAATTGCATGGAAAATTACACAGAAACATAAACACTTAGAAGCTGCCACTGGGAATCGCTGCTGAAAACGAGGTCGTTGTCATGAATTTCCGCCGAGTTTTGAAAATATAAAAAAAGGGTTTAATTTGACCTGTTTTTCGACCGGAACTGGTTGAACCTTAGGTAGAACTAGATTTCAAAACATTATGTTTGATCTCCAAACCAGAAAAAGAGTTTGATCAAGTAGGAGTCTACACCTCAAATGTCGTGTACCAAGAAGTTTTACACGACAAGTAACGTGTGCTGTTAGATTTTATCTCATAATGATGTAATGTTTCACTTTTAATGTAATGTTTTGTTTGATACAAGTTAAGAATTTCTTGCATTTTATAAGTGTTTGCAATTTCATTTATGTTAAGAATTTCTCGCATTCAAGTACAAAGCCACAACATTATTAATATTGCATATCGTTAATTATCGGCAGCAAGAGATTTTCCGTGCATGCACGAGTATTCGTCTAGTTGTTTAAAAAACATTAGTGTCCATCAAACTATTAGCAAACTAAGTTAGTTGGTTCAAATATTTGTGGGTTTTAGTTTATTAGGTTTAGGGTTTACATTGTAAATACAATGCAAACCTAAACTTAATTGACCAAAGCTCATAATACTAACCTTAACCTAGTTATCTAATACTTATCGCATTTTAAACAACAGACTATCGAATATACAAACTACAGCAGATGTTGAAAGTCCTTTGTTTACTTTTCTTCTATCATCTTCATTGTTGTGTATAATTTTATTTAGCGGCATAGTTGTTTATTGTGTGCGGCCTACTCCTTTGCGTGTCCTTTTATTTACCTCATGGCTTGTTTTACCTTTAGGTAGGAGCGGCAATTTTGCAACCAACTATATTTGAAAAGTGACAATGATTTCTGATGGTAATGTTGGTGTAAATAATAGAGCTAATAACACAAATGCAATACTACAAATTGCAATGTTTTTCTGAAGTGATATTACCAAAGAAAAGAGGCATATATATAGGCTAATACATTAGCTGTTACTAAACAAAAATAAAAGTACTTTAAACTAGAATTACTCATAATGAATATGAGCAAAGCTAACAAAAATAAAAGTACTTTAAACTAGAATTACTCATAACTATATTTGAAAAGTGACAATGATTTTTGATGGTAATGTTGGTGTAAATGATAAAGCTAATAACACAAATGCAATACTACAAACTGCAATGTTTTTCTGATGTGATATTACCAAAGAAAAGAGGCCTATATATAGGCTAATACATTAGCTGTTACTAAACAAAAATAAAAGTACTTTAAACTAGAATTACTCATAATGAATATGAGCAAAGGTAACATTTCATAACAAGTAACTGCACCATTTATTTTAGAAACTGAAAAAGACATTAAAACTTTGAATGACATTAAACTTCTAACACTCCCCCTTCATTCAAACTTAGAGACTCCAAGTTTTGAGCAAAGTTCTTCATGCTTTGATTGTGGCAAACTTTATGTCATAAGATCAGCAAGTTGCTCTTCAGTCCTGCAACTGTTTAAGTTGACTTATCCTCTTGCTATCAACTCTCGTATGAAATGATGCTTAAGTTCAACATGCTTAGTTCGACCATGATAAATAGGATTTCTTACGAGCATCACAGCAGATTGATTGTCACAAAAAATATCAGTTTCTTTAACTTGTTCTTCACTCAAGCCACATAAGATTCTTCTTAACTACACCGCTTGACAAGCTAAACTTGTAGCTGCTATGTATTCAGCCTCGGTGGATGACAAGGCCACCGTAGCCTGCTTCTTCTAGCTCCATGAAATAGCTGCTGATCCAACAAGGAAAAAATTTACAGAAGTACTTCATCTATCCTCCACCGAACCAGCCCAATCACTATCTGTGAATCTTTTAAGATTCATATCTTTTGTTCTACAGAACCAAATACCAAACTCCTTTGTACCAACTAAATATCTGAGAACCCTTTTAGCTGCACCAAAATGATGCTTGGATGGTTTGTGCATAAACCGTGATAACACGCCAATTGAAAAACTTATATCAGGACGTGAGTGGGTTAAGTATAATAATTGCCTAATCAAGCTCCTATACAAGCTTTCATTCACCATTCCTATTCCATCTTGATGTGCGGTCGTCGTAGGACTTCTACACGAGAAGTTTTACAACTCCCTAGGCAGTGCACCTAATCGTTGTAGTGTAGTATAGGCAAGACTCGGGGTTGTTTATCGTTCACTTGAGGAATAGGTTGGGAAGGCTTGATCACGATCTAACAAAATTCTAAGGGTTGAGAGAAGGTTATTTTTGTATTTTTATATTTTATGGAAAGCAAGTAAATCATATTTGTTGCCTTGTCACATTTGTGATGATCTGTGTAACTATTTCCTATAACATGAATTGGAAGAGGCACAATAGGGTTTTAAGCCCTAAAATCGTCTCCTACAGCTGCTAAACGAACTAGGATTCGCACCCTTTTTTTATTCTAAAGTTACACACACAAAATCCTAAATTCGGGTTTGTATATATAGGAAAAACGATGTGACGGCATCGCGTTTTAATCATGACGCCATCATGAAAGAGAATATTCTAAATAATGGGTTGGGTTGTATGCTCTGACGCCATCGTGGAATCATGTGATGTCGTCTTAATCTTCGTGGTGACGGCATCACGTTATATTTGTGACGCCGTCTCCTGCTACTATAGAGAAATTCTTGTTCAATGTTGGTGTAGGTCTGTAGTCTTGTCCGTTTCTTCTCCAAATGAGCCTAAGTGTTGGGATTAAAAGCTTCTTAATACTGTTTGAAGTTAATATTGTTCTTGTTAAAGTTAATGCTGCTCAGAAGAATTAATACTGCTGGCGAAGTTCAAGGAAAATATTCAAAGTGGTTAATACTGCTAGTGCAAAAGTTAAGACTGCTAGTGGAAGTTACTGCTGCTCAAGAAGTTCAAGGAAAATATACTAAGTGGTTACTACTGTTGATGTAAAGTTACTGCTGATAGTATAAATTTAATGCTACTGGTTATAAGTTAGTACTGTTAGATTAAGTTAGTACTGCTTAAGTGATATGTATGAGATATTTTTGTAAAAGATACGTATAAGTTATTTGATTAGAAGATCATGATAACTTAGGAATATATTGTAACCCGACTAGGACTCTTTGGTGTATAAAAGGAGGTCATATGGTATAGAGTTAATCATCACAAAAATTAGAAGTCGATTAGCTTCAAGGTTTTATAACCCTAACACTATTAAGAGTGTTCGTATTATATTGAGGCTAAAAGTTTGGTAAACTGTTTGTTATTGATCTTATTCATTACTGTTTCATTGAAATTCTTTTTAGTATCATTGACTAGATTCCGCATAGTCTTTGATATTCACAATCAAAGTTTCTATCATAGTTATTTTGGATTTATTCAATACAACTTAGCCTTATACAAGCTAAGCAAGATCTATTCTATTGGGATCAACAAGTGGTATCAGATCTTGTGAGAAGCTTTGAATAAGAAGAACCTTTACTACACACAAGATCTACTTTTTCAAGAAGCAATGGATTCTCAATCTACTCAAACCATCAAGCAACCCATACTCCAACCTGGTGAGTATGATCTCTGGAAGATAAGGATGGAGCAGTACCTATAGTGCATTGATTACACTCTATAAGAGATTGTAGAAAATGGTAATGCACCCATAGTAACAAAAATTGCTGATGGTAAGAAGACTGTTATCCCTCCTACAAGTGTTGAAGAGAAGGCACAAAGAAGGGCAGAGTTGAAAGCAAAAAGCACTTTGTTGATGGCCTTACCTAATGAGCATCAATTAAAGTTCAACTCATACAAGGATGCTAAGACACTGATGCAGGCTATTGAGAACATATTTGGAAGTAATACTGCTACAAAGAAAACTCAGAAAAATCTTCTAAAGCAGCAATATGAAAACTTTGCTGCATCCAGATCAGAAGTGATTGATCAAACCTATAAAAGGCTTCAAAAACTAATTAGTCAACTGGAGATGCATGGTGAAGTTATCCCTCAAGAAGAAATCAATCAAAAGTTCTTGAGAAGTTTGTCACAAGAATAGACTATGCATACTATTGTGTGGAGGAACAAACCAGAGATTGAGACATTAAGTTTAGATGACCTCTTCAACAACCTCAAGGCTTATGAATCAGAGGTCAAGGGGACATCTAGCTCAACCACAAACTCACACAATGTAGCCTTTCTGTCCTCTAGCAGCACTAATAATGCAACTAAAGCAGTTAATACTGCTCAGGATGTTAATACTGCTAGCACTCAAGGTGTTGTTGATACCTCAACAACTGTTGAAAATTTAAGTGATGTTGTAATTTATTCCTTCTTTGCTAGCCAACCAAGTATTCCATAACTTGGTAATGAAGATCTACAACAAATCAATCCTGATGATCTAAAAGAGATGGACTTGAGGTAGAACATTGCTATGCTGACTATGAGAGCAAGAAGATTCCTGAAGAATATTGGAAGAAAGTTGGACATGGCCAACAAAGAAAGAATTGGGTTTGACAAGTCCATGGTGGAGTGTTTCAACTGCCACAAAAGAGGACACTTTGCAAGGGAGTACAGGGCACTCAGGAATCAAGACAGCGGGAACATGGAGCCTACCAGAAGGACTGTGATAGTTGAGGAAACTACTTCAAATGCCTTAGTGTCTTAGTGTAATGGCTTTGGCTATGATTAGAGTGACCAAGCAAAAGAAGGTCCAACCAATTTTGCTCTCATGGCTTATTCTTCAACAAGTTTAAGTTCTTCTATAAACTTTGAGGTATCGTATGACTCAAATTATTGTTCATCTTGTTTAGAATGTGTAAAAGATCTAAAAGAACAAAATGAACAATTAGTTAAAGACTTAAGAACAGCTAGGATAAGTGTTGTCTCTTATAAAACTGGTTTAGAATCTGTAGAAGCTAGACTGTTAGTCTTTAAGAAAAATGAGTCTGTGTATGAGGAAGATATAAAACTCTTAAAACGTGAAATCTATTTAAGAGATTTAGATATTACAGAGCTTAAAAGGAAGTTAGAGTTGGCTACAAAAGAAAAAGATGAGGTTCAACTTACAGTACAAAAATTTGAAAATTCATCAAAAAACCTAAGTAAACTTCTAGACAGACAGATAATGGATAAGTGTAAAACAGGATTAGGGTATAATGCTGTCCCACCTCCCTATACTGGGAATTTTATGCCACCAAAATCTGATTTAGTTTATCCTAGTCTAGATGATTTTGTTGATGTGAATGAGTCTGTTAGTGAGTCTGTAGTTGAAAAGCCTACTGTTGAGACTAATGAACCTAAGACTGCTAGAAAAGAAAATGGAGCCCTAATTATTGAGGATTGGGTATCTGATAGTGATGAAGAAAATATGCCTAAGGTTAAAATAGTTAAGATGTTTAATAAACCTAGTTTTGCTAAGATAAACTTTGTTAAGTCTATTGAGCAAGTAAAATCTCCTAGAAAAACATCAGTTGATAAAAATAGGCAAAACACACCTAGTCCTAGAGGGAACAAGAGAAACTGGAACCAACAGATGTCTCAAAAATTAGGGAGTGATTTTGAGATATTTAACAAAGCTTGTCATGTGTGTGGTAGTTTTGATCATTTGAAGAATGATTGGAATAACTGGTATAATAATAGAAGATTTGCAAAACCAGTTTGGACCAATGTTCAAAGGGTCAATAAATAGAATTTCTATAAATTAACTCACCCTAGTCAAAAAAGGAACATGGTTGCAAGAATAGTTTTATCTAGGTCTGACCCAATTTTAGTTAATACTGTTGGACCAGTTAATACTATTCAACTAAGAACAGCAGCGAATAATGCAGGACCCATGAAAAATGTTATTAATAATGCATATTTAACTGCTAGAAGGCCTTTTAACAAAATAACAACAGGTAATAATAGTAATTTCACTAAAAAGGTTAATATTGTTAAGGGAATAAGGGTTAATGCTACTAGGCTAAAAGCAGTTCTTAGTGATGTTAAGGGAAACAAGGGAAATGCTGTTAAGACCTTAACATGTTGGGTTTGGAGACGAAAGCACAAAATTTTAGACCATGTCTCCAGAAACAATGGTGCATCAATGTCCTTTAAAAGATTTAACTATATTGATGCACAAGGCAGATCCAAATCAGTAATAGCTTGGGTCCCCAAAAGAAACTAATTTTCCTACCATTATGTGCAGGGCAATCCACAACAAGATTTGAAGGATAATGGAGTGATTGACAGTGGATGCTCTAGGCACATGACAGGAAACAAATCCTATCTTACAGATTATGAAGAAATTAATGGAGGATATGTTGCCTTTGGATGTAAATCCAAAGGAGGGAAAATTACTGGGAAAGGTAAAATAAGAACTGGTAAATGAGATTTTGAAGATGTGTATTTTATAAAGGAACTAAAGTTTAACCTTTTCAGTGTCTTACAAATGTGTGACAAGAAGAATAGTGTTTTTTTACTGATACTGAATGTGTTGTTCTGTCTTCAGACTTTAAGTTAACTGATGAAAATCATGTTTTGCTTAAAGTTCCTAGAAAGGATAACATGTACAGTGTTGATTTAAAGAATGTTATTCCTCAAGGAGGTCTCACTTGTCTCTTTGCAAAAGCCACCCCAGATGAATCTAATCTTGGACATGTAAATTTCAAAACAATGAATATACTAGTAAGGGGAAACCTTGTAAGAGGTTTACCTTCAAAACTTTTTAAAATTAATCAAACTTGTGTTGCTTGTCAGAAGGAAAAGCAACACAAAGCTTTTTGTAAGCCCAAAATAGTCAGTTCAATCAGCCAACCATTACAAATGTTGCACATGGATTTTTGTAGCCCAACATTTGTAAAGAGTTTAATGAAGAAGATGTACTGCCTAGTTGTCACAGATGATTTTAGTAGGTTTAGTTGGGTTTTCTTTCTAGCCACTAAGGATGAAACTAGTGAAATCCTTAAAACATTCATAACAGGCATAGAAAATCTAATAGACCTTAGGGTGAAAGTGATTAGATGTGACAATGGGACTGAATTCAAGAATAGGGTCATGAATCAGTTCTGTGAAATGTAGGGTATTAAGAGGGAATTTAGTGTTGTTAAGACTCCACAATAAAATGGAGTAGCTAAAAGGAAAAATAGGACACTAATAGAGGCTGTTAGGACTATGCTAGCTGATTTAAAATTGCCAACAACTTTTTAGGCTGAAGCAGTTAATACTGCTTGTTATGTCCAAAATAGGGTATTAGTTATCAAGCCTCACAACAAGACCCCTTATGAACTTTTTCTAGGTAGAAAACTTGCTTTGAGCTTTATGAGACCATTTAGGTGTCCTGTTACAATCATTAATACCATAGATCACCTAGGTAAGTTTGATGGAAAGGCTGATGAAGGGTTCTTTGTAGGATACTCTACCAATAGCAAAGCATTCAGAGTATTCAACAGTAGAACTAGGATAGTAGAAGAGAACCTGCATGTATAATTTAGTGAAAATACATCTAATATTGCAGGAAGTGGACCTAATTGGCTTTTTAATATAGATGCACTGACAAAATCTATGAACTATAAGCCAATTGTTGCAGGGAATCAATTTAATCGTAATGCAGGTACAAAAGCATGTGCTGATGCAGGTAAAGCTAGAGTAGAGACGGTACCTGGAAAAGATTACATACTACTACCATTATGGACTCAAGATCCACCATTCTATTCTAGTCCAAAGGATTCTCCTAATGCTGGATTGAAACCATCAGGGGAGGAGGAAAAGAAGGATGATAAAGATCCAGGGAATGAAGGTGGTAACCCAAGTGAAGAGGGTGAAAGAATTAATCAAGAAAAGGATGCAAGTGTTAACAGCACTAACAATATTAATACTGTTAGTCCAACTATTAATACTACTAGCATAGAGCATAATGTTATTGATGAGAATACAGTCTATGGATGTGCTGATGATCCAAATATACCCGATTTGGAAGAAATTAACATATTTAGTGATGCTGAAAATGATAATTCAAGGGTTGACATAAACAATTTGGATACATACTTCCAAGTTAGTCTTGTTCCTACTACAAGAATACACAAGGATCATCCTCTTAATTAAGTCATTGGAGATCTGCAATCAGCTACTCAAACAAGATAGATGACAAAGAATTTGGAGGAATATGGGTTTGTTAGTACTACTCTTAAATAAAAAACAAGCCATAAAGACCTCTAAAATTACTTGTTTGCTTGCTTTTTATCACAAGAAGAACCCAAAAAGGTAGTTCAAGCATTAAAGGATCCAAGCTGGATAGAGGCTATGCAGGAAGAGCTTCTATAATTTAAGCTACAAGAAGTTTGGACTTTGGTAGAGTATCTAATAGAAAGAGAGCTATAGGAACTAAATGGGTCTTTAGAAACAAAAAAATGAAAGAGGTATTGTGATTAAGAATAAAGCAAGATTGGTTGCACAAGGGTACACACAAGAATAAGGAATTGATTATGATGAGGTTTTTGCTCCTGTTTCTAGAATTGAAGCAATTAGGCTATTCTTAGCCTATGCCTTATTTAAAAACTTTGTGGTGTACCAGATGGATGTCAAGAGTGCTTTTCTTTATGAAAAGATTGAAGAGGAAGTCTATGTTTACCAACCACCGGGATTTGAAGATCCAGACTTCCCTGATAGAGTATACAAAGTAGAAAAGGCACTTTATAGACTGCATCAAGCTCTCAGAGCTTGGTATGAAACCTTGTCAACTTACTTATTAGACAATGGGTTTCAGAGAGGAAAGATAGACAAAACTTTATTTATCAAGAGGGACCAATGTGATATTCTATTGGTTCAAGTGTATGTAGATGATATCATTTTTGGTTCTACAAAGAAAATGTTATGCACATAATTTGAGAAGATGATGCATAAGATGTTTCAAATGAGCTCTATGGGTGAACTCACAATCTTCCTAGGACTGGAAGTGAAGCAGAAGGAAGATCAGATTTTTATAAGCCAAGACAAGTATGTGACTGAGATTTTAAAGAAATTTGGCTTTAGTGATGTCAAAACAGCAAGCACACCCATGGAAACCCATAAGCCTTTGCTCAAAGATTCAGATGGTAAAGATGTAGATGAACACTTGCATAGATCCATGATTGGATCATTGATGTATTTAACTTCTTCAAGGCCTAATATTATGTTTGCAGTATGTACTTGTGCAAGATTCCAAGTCAATCCTAAAATTTTACATCTTCATGTTGTGAAAAGGATCTTTAGATACTTAAAAGGTCATCCTAAATTGGGCCTTTGGTATCATAAGGATTCACCTTTTGATTTGGTGGCATTTACTGACAATGACTATGCAGGAGCAAGCTTAGATAGGAAGTCCATAACAAAAGGTTGTCAATTCCTATGGTGTAGATTGATTTCATGGCAATGCAAGAAGCAGACTATGGTTGCTAATTCCATAACTGAAGCTGAGTATATAGCTGCTTCCAATTGTTGTGGACAAGTGCTTTGGATCCAAAATCAATTGCCAGATTATGGGTATAACTTTATTCATATAAAGATCTATATTGATAATGAGAGCACAATATGCATAGTGAAGAACCCTGTTTTTCACTCAAATACAAAGCACATTGAGATTAGGCATCACTTCATCAGAGATTCTAATGAGAAGAAGCTTATTTCGATGATCAAGATTCACACAGATCAGAATGTTGCAGATTTGCTTAAGAAAACATTTGATGTTAGCAGATTTCAATATCTGATTGCAAGTATTGGAATGCTTAACCTCTAAAGTATTGATTAAGGAGAGGTTAATTGTGTTAATATGCAGCAGATTATACACAAAGGATGATTCAAATGGAATGCAAAAGCTGCTAAAGATGGAATTGGGGTTAAAACTGGTAACTCAAGAGTTAATGCTGCTGGGTATTACTTAGTACTGCTGGGCATTACATAATACTGCTGGGCAAAAGTTAGTATTGTCAGGCTAACTTACTACTGCTAAGTTACCGTTTGAGTTACAACTGCTGAGGGTATTTTTGGTCTATAAAACAGATACTTCGCTTGTAGGTTTCCTTTATTACCTATTTAAGCGCATTCGATAACACCATAATCGTTCTTGATCATTCTAATACTCTTAATTCACAAATCCTAATTCGATTTCATCACCGACTTCATCAAAATTAACATCAATGGCGGGATTAACTTTTTCTGACTCACATAATATGGTTGCTTACTTGGAAAAATCCATAGAGAATGCTGATTTTGCTGAGATAATAAACTTTCTGAATGCTAACCTCATAAGGTATGCCTTGACAGTTAGTCCTACTATTTATGTTTCTTGTATTGAACAGTTTTGGTATACTCCTAAGATCAAAACAGTCAATAATGAAACACATATTCATGTCAAGGTTAAGGGCAAGACAATATTAATATCAGAATCATCTGTGAGGAGAGATCTTCAATTTAATGATCAGGATGGTATTGCTTGTCTAACAAACACTTAAATTTTAAAAAATCTTCAATTGATGGGATATGAAAAGCTTTCTAAGATACTTACTTTTTATAAACCTTACTTTTCCCCTCAATGGAAGTATCTAATTCATACCATCTTACAATGTTTAAGTTCTAAATCAACTGCTTGGAATGAGTTTGGTACTAATATAGCATCAGCAGTTATATGTTTGGCTAAGAATCAAAAGTTTAATTTTTCTAAATTGATTTTTGATGGTATGATGAGGAACTTGGATTAAAAAGTTTTTAATGTATCCAAGGTTTTTACAACTGTTTTTGAACAAACAAATTAAAAATCTTTTAGAAGTTAATGTTGTTTATGATACACCTTCTCATACTAAAAAGATTTTTACAAACATGAGAAGGCAAGGAAAAGATTTTTCAAGGACTGTAACACCATTGTTTTCATCTATGATGGCACAACAAGCAAATATGGGTGAAGGGTCAGGACAACCTATTGATCCCCAACACACATCCACATCTATTCAACCTTTTAATGAAGAACCAATCACTGTTCCATCATTATCTTAACTCAAAAAGACTCACAGACCTAGGAAAGCCAAAAGGGTTACTAAGATATCTCAGTCTAGTGGACCTATTCCCCTTGTTGCAGATGAGATTGTCGCTAAGGAGAGGGAAGACAGAATGGAAAGGGCTACAACTACTGCTTCTAGCTTAGAAGCAAAGCAAGACAGTGGTAACATAGATAGGACCCAATCCATGGCAACACTTAATGAGCCAAGTCCTCATGGAACTAGTTCAGGTAGTGGTCCCATGTGCCAAGATACCATATTGGGGGATGCAGAAGCTCAAACTAGGTTTGAGACTGCATCTAAATAGTCCAATGACCCACCTCTCTCAAAGTTAACACACTTGGAAGTGGGGAGGAAAGAATATAACTTAAGAAATTTATGGACCTTTGTACAAAACTATCTGATAGAGTTCTTGACTTGAAGACAACAAAGACTGCTCAAGCAAAGGAGATTGTTAGTTTAAAGAAGAAAGTCAAAAAGCTGGAAAGGAAAAGGAAGTCAAAAACTCTAGGGATGAATTTATTCAAGATTGGTACCTCTAGCAGAAGAAGTTTGGGTGAGGAGGATGCATACAAACAGGGGAGGAATTTGAAACAGGGAAAACATAGTTCAATCTTTGAAGGTAGTGATTTTGATGAAGAGTTTGATGCTAATATGGATGAAGCTATTAAACAAGTTTATGATGATAACAAAGATACAATTAAAGAAGGAGAAGTTCAGGTTCCCACTGCTGATATGGAAGTTAATACTGCTAGTGGATTAGTTACTACTGCTGGTGTATCTGTTAGTACTGCTAAACATATTACTACTGCTGAACCAACTACTCCTCCAACAACAACAACAACTATTTTTGAAGATGAAGATCTTACAATTGCTCAGACTCTTATGAAGATGAGGAGTGAGAAATCAAAGGTAAGAGAAATGGTTATGCAAGAACCTAGTGAGACTGCTATAAGACCAACAGTACCACCTCAACAACATAATCCTAAAGACAAAGGAAAGGGTAAGATGGTTGAACAAGAAAAGCCATTAAAGAAAAAGGACAAGATTAAGTTTGATGAGGAATTTGCTTAAAGATTGCAATCTCAGATGCAAGCTGAAGTAAAAGAAGAGGAAAGGCTGGAAAGAGAAAGAGAAAAAGATGCAAACATTACTGAATGGGATAATGTTCAAGCTATGATAGATGTAGATTACGAGCTAGCTGCAAGATTACAGGCACAAGAGCAGGAAGAGTTGACCATTAAAGAAAGGTCAAAGTTGTTTGTAGAACTCATGGATAAAAGGAAGAAGCATTTTGCAAGACTTAGAGCAGAAGAGCAAAGAAGAAAACCACTAACCAAAGCTCAAAAGAGGAATCAAATGTGTACTTATCTGAAAAACATAGCTGGATTCACTCATAATCAGTTGAAGAACAAAAGCTTTGATAAAGTTCAGAAGGATTTTGACAAGACCATGAGTTAGATAGACTCATTTGTACCTATGGATTCTGAAGTAGTAAAAGGAAGTAAAGATAGAGCAGAAGGCAGTAAGACTAGAGCAGAAGGAAGTTCTAAGAGAGCAGGGGAGGATCTTCAACAAGAGTCTGCCAAGAAGCAAAAGATGGATGATGATAAAGAGAAAGAAGAACTTAAAAAATGCTTTGAGATTGTTCTAGATGATGGAGATGATGTAACTATTGATGCTACACCCTTGTCTGTTAAAATTCCAATTATTGACTACAAGATCTATCAAGAAGGGAATAAAAGTTTCTTTCAAATTATCAGAGCAGATGGTAAGACTCAGATGTATCTTACTTTTAGTAAAATGCTTAAGAACTTTGATAGAGAAGATTTGGAAGTTCTTTGGAGGATAGTCAAAGCTAGATTTAAGAAGACAGAGCCAGTGAATTACATGGATACTTTCTTACATCTTAATTTGAAGACCATGTTTGAACATCATGTTGAAGATAGTATATGGAAGAATCAACAAGGATTAGTTAAAGTGCTGAATTGGAAGCTTTTTAATTCTTGTGGAGTTCATTGTATAACAATATAGACCATACCATATTATCTATTGGTTAAGAAGATGTATCCACTTACAAAGCACACACTACATCAGATGTTTAATAATGTGAAGCTTCAAGTTGATTATGAGAGTGAAATGGCATATGAGCTTCTTAGATTGGTCAAGAAACAACTTAAGGAAGGCTATGTACCTGCATGAAGTGTTTGGAAGCATCCTCCTAGTAAAGATAAAGCTTTTAATCAAGAAACTTAAATATTCAAAAGATGAACATCAAGTTTAGGGGAGGATTGTTGGGATTAAAAGACTTCTTAGTGCCGTTGAAGTTACTGCTGCTGGTTATGATTTTTATTGCTGGTGAAGTTCAAGGAAAATATTCTAAGTGGTTAATACTGCTAGTGTAAAAGTTAAGACTGCTAGTGGAAGTTACTGCTGCTCAAGAAGTTCAAGGAAAATATACTAAGTGGTTACTACTGCTGATGTAAAGTTACTGCTGTTAGTATAAAGTTAATGCTGCTGAGAAAGTTAATGCTGCTGGTTATAAGATAGTACTGTTAGATCAAGTTAGTACTGCTTATGTGATATGGATGAGATATTTTTGTAATAGATATGTATAAGTTATTTGATTAAAAGATCATGATAACCCATGAATATATTATAAACCCAATAGGACTCCTTGGTGTATAAAAGGAGGTCCAAGGGTATTAGGTTAGATATATCTAATATCTCTCATACATCTTTTATCATAGTTTAACCTAAGTCAATTAGCTTCAAGGTTTTGTAACCCTAACACTATTAAGAGTGTTTGTATTATATTGAGGCTGAAAGTTTGGTAAACTATTTGTTATTAATCTTATTTATTATTGTTTCATTGAATTTCTTCTTAGTATCATTGACTAGATTCCACATATCTTTGATATTCACAATTAAAGTTTCTATCATAGTTGTTTTGAATTTATTCAATACAACTTAACCTTATACAAGCTAAGCAAGATCTATTCTATTGGGATCAACATTGTATACTAGGTGTTTTTCTCAAATTCAGAAGTTGTTACCGAGTTTTTGAAGTTACACAATTTTTTGGTTTTATCGACAATTATGTATTAGGAACAAGTCTCATTTTCGGAATTAAGTCTAAAAGTTGTAATAGATACATAATTTTTCAGTTTTATTGAAAATTATTGTTGATCCCGATCCTTGATCGATTCCTTAGGTTGTCTAAGGTTAAATTACCTTGGATAAATCCAAAATAACTTATTTTAGAAACTTTGTATGTATACTATAGTGTATGCGGAATCTACACCTTAATACCTAGAAGTATTATGAATAAAATAGTAATCGTGAATGAACAAAGATATAACCAAACGCTCCAATATTATTAGATCAATAATACGAGTACTCTTCACTAGTACTAGGGTTTACAACCTTGAAGCTTTTCTAAATCGACTTGACAACTATGAAAACTCGTATACTTATATCTCAACTAATGCCCTAGAGCCTCCTTTTATAGACTAAGGAGTCCTAGTCGGCTTATAATACATTCCTTAGATATCATAATCTTTTCTAAACATAAACGTAATCTCTTAAACAAATACTTTATACATATCTTGTACAAAAATATCTCAATACTTATCTTCACAAGTATTCTTGTTCTCCAAACAATCTTTATCTCTTTAAACCGTCTTTATCCTCTTGACAGTAGTAAGTCTTCAAGCAGTTGTAATCCAGCAGCATAAACTTTTTCACCAGCAGTACTAATAAACATAAGCAGTAGTAACATTAGTACTAGTAGTACTAATATATACTCACAGTAGTAACATGTACTAGCAGTCTTAACATTACTACTAGCAGCACTAACTACTTAGCTTATATTTCAGTCTTTAACTTTGAGTAGTGTTAACTTCAACTAACAGCAGTAACTTTATGCTATCAATACTAAATTATACTAACAATAGTAACTAGCAATGGTAACTTTATACTACCAGTACTAACTACTTAGCATAATTTCTATTATGTACCAGAGCAGTAGTAACTCTAAGAATCCTTGAAGTTTTTTTAAGTCCTAACAATCCTCCCCTAAACTTGATGTTCATCTTTTGAATCTTCAAGTTTCTTTGTTAAAAGTCTTCATCACTATTAGGAAGATGCATTCAAACCTTTCATTGACCATTTTGCTGCTTTACCATAAGCTTGAGTAGTTGGTAGCACATCTCATTCCAATAATAAGTTTGAAATTTCTTGTTAATCATATTTGTGATTGTAATTGGTGTAAGGGGATATCTCTTTTCAACTATCATAAAGATGTGGACATTTTTAAACCTTACAAAGTGCACTCCACATGAATCTAACAACTTCCAAATAGTCACTTTGTATCCTTGTAAACTTCTCCATACATCACTCTTTATGTTTGGTTCAAACATGACTTTTAAATCACCCCACAACACTCTTTCATGTTCATCTTCAAGCCTTGTATCACATGCTTTGTCTTGACCAACTTCTAAAGTGTCTGCAAATCTTCTCTATCAATGCCTTGAAGCATCCTAATCATTGAAGTATATCTTTTGGAACTTCTATCTGCTCTTATCAACTAATAATGTACATTTTATTCCTTCTTTAAGAAGCTTGTATTCAACAATCACTGGTGGTTTGGTAGCAATTGCTATATCATCAATTGCTATATCATCATCTTTTACTATCACCAAATGCTTTTTCAGCTTAGCTTCATCAAATTCTTCAACTTCTTCAACTTCATATGTCTCTTTGTCATCCTCCATTCTTTGTTTCTTTGAAGATTCTTGTTGTTGCACTTTCCTTGCTCTTTTCCTACCAAGCATCTTCTTTATGCTGCTTTAGCTTTCTCCTCACTACTTTCTGCTTTCTTTGACTTATCAGATTTCAGTTCATCCTCTGTTCCTTTAGAACTTTCTTTTGTTTCCTTTTTGCTTTTTACTACCTCAGAATTCATAGGAATAAAAGTATT
>BQNB010044526.1:3270-39811 GCA_026074375.1 Tanacetum coccineum
GTGTTATTGATCTGAGAAGTAACACGCCCCAGACCCTTATTCCGCTGCGACCCAATTTGGGGGTGTTACAGATGCTCTTAAAGTAACCTTCCTACTCGCTAGAACACGGTACCAACCACTAAACAGGCCATGGATACCCGCAGGTGATCCCTCCTGACTTAGTTCACAATTCTCAATATCACATCACAAAACATGTACCTAATAACATACAATAGTCACGTATAGTCCATGCATATTTGACAACACATTATCACAGTAATCAAAACATTTCCAAATACTTTGCGTCATTTCCACCCTAATAAATCATAAGAAAAGAGAGGCTATGCAACTCACCTGAATGCTCAAACGCAGCTTCCAAATCTCTACACGCAACTATACAAATAAATAAACACGGTTACACGTGACCAAGATAAAATCTCTAGTCTATGTAACACACATATGATGGATGTCTAAGGGTTTAGTTAACCATCATGATTCATGATGGACAACAGGGACAACCGGAGGTTGGACGTCTTCGGTGCTTCCGTTATTAGTAGGAAGCATCGTGTCCTTTGTGACCTCGGGTTCACGTTCTACTACTTTAGGAGAGGAAGTAGTATGAATCGTGGGTCCCTTGTAAGCTACACCACTTCGAGTGGTAATACCCTTTAAATCCTCCTTCGGGTTAGTAACAGTGTTACTAGGGAGAGTTCCCGAAGTAGAGGCGGTATTGGAAGTGAGAAATTTAGAAAGCATGTCCGTGAGATTGGTCAATTGATTTTGCATGTTTTGACCTTGAGTTTGCATGTTCCTCATCACAGCATCATTAGCCTTTACGTAGGCTTGGAAATCTTCCTTCGATACACCTTGAATCTGAGGAGCTGGAGCTTGATAGGCGGGAGCTTGATAAGCAGGAGGTTGAACAACCTGAGGTCGATAGATTTGACCTTGATGAACCGGGGGTTGGTAAGCTGGAGCTTGATTGAAATTCCCCCGGTTTTGGTTGTAACGATTCTGATTGTTTCCTTGATTTTGCACATTATGATTGTTTTGAGCGGGAGGAAAACCGGGAGGTCGAATTTGATTTGAAATCGGGGCTCGATAACCGGTGTTTCCTTGGTTGTAGTTAGCTGCGGCTGCTTGAGAGACATATTCTTGGATATTATCTCGATAAACATTGCCAGTGGTGGCTGGACAAGTTTGGTAGGAATGAGCACCACCGCAAGTAACACAACTTTCCTCAACCGCTTTGACGGGAGTAGGAGCGGGAGATTGATTTTTCTTATCAAGAAGTAAAGCTTTCACCATATCTTTCAACTCAGCAACCTCGGAAGAGATTCCGGGGGTGGAAGTGCTCGAACTCACTTTGGCAACAACCGGTTTGTTACGTGAATTACGAACTTTGGATTTGCTTTCAATGATTCTTAGGCAATCACGAGGCATTTTATCCAAAAAGTTGCCACCCGCGGCGGAATTTAACGAATCTTGATCGTTAGAGTTCAAGGCATTATAGAATGTATCGAGTTGATGCAATTCTGAAAATCCATGATGTGGACATGCCCGAAGAAGATCGTTAAATCGGTCCCATGCTTCATAAAACGTCTCATCAAATCTTTGTTGAAATCTCGTGATTTCATTTCGAAGATTTGTTGTTTTAGACGGAGGGAAAAATTTGTTGATGAATTTCGAAACAAGATCATCCCATGTTTGAATCGATCGAGGGGGTTCTTTCTCAAGCCAAATCCGGGCTGCCCCCTCGAGGGAAAATGGGAAAAACATAAGCTTTACCGACGTACTCGGGACGTTCGGGAACTTCATCGTAGAAGTGATCTTGTTGAAATATCGGATGTGGGCATGAGGATCTTCTTTGTCATGTCCAAAGAATTGCTTGTTTTGAACGAGGTTAAGCAGACCGTGCTTAAGCTCAAAGTTGTCCGCGGTGATTTCGGGCATAACGATGGCATCCTCGTAACCCTCCGTGGGTGCTTCGAGCAACTGAGCCATAGTACGATTATCAGCCATCGTAACTACGGGAGGAGGTGGATTCTCAATTGGTTTTTCAAGATTGAATGGCTCAACAACAGCTGGTGGGGCCTATTGTTGTTGACGGTTAAGATTGCGAGATTGGGAACGAGTGCGCATGCACTAAAAAGGAAAATTTACACAAAAAATTTTTTGGTTTTTTTTGGTTTATCAAAATGAATTCACAATTTATTTTAATAACCGACAACGAAATAAGACAACTTAAACCTAATAATCGACAAGCTTCTCGGTAACTCTTCGAAAAGAAAAACGCACAAAGGAGCGGAGGAATAGGAAAGCGCGAAGCTATTAAAAACCTTTTTCCTTTAGGGTCGTAGTTCCAAGGAACAACCCGCCTTATACCCCTCTTAGAGTTTGTTTAACTTCTAAAAGGTGAACCGTACCTCGCAAGTGACACAAAAGGCAAGTTTTTAAATCTTTTGTTTGAATTGGGAACCAACAAGTTCACCGGAAGTTATTATGATAATACCTCCATTAAGAATATTATATTTTGGTATTTTTACCAATTTGTGAATTTTATTTCTTTTTATGGACAATGTTTTTATATTTTTGGTTTTCTTTTTTTTTCTTTAAATGATAATTATACTAAAAAAGAAAATGAAAATATTTTTGTACTTTTAGTGTTTTTTTTTCTTTTTTTTAAATATTTTTAATAAAGAAAATATTTACGAATTCAAACACTAATCTTCACACGAAAACGAATCACGAACACAGCCTCCCCGGCAACGGCGCCAAAAATTGATTATCGTCTTTTTAAACTAACACCTTTTATATATATAATATATAATAAAATATATATAATAAGTATAATCTAAAAATAATCAATGAAACCGAGAAGTAGTATAGAATATTCCCGGGTCGTTTATCCCCAACGAGGTTGTGCTTGAGAATCGATACAGTCGGAAAATTGGAGTTTGAATGAGATTAATGATTTGGGAGTTTAGAAAGCTAAATTAATCAATAATAAGCAAAAACGATTGAGAAAAACCTAAAAATTATGAAATTATACTGAAAAACGAGAGCAGGAATCCCGAACAAGGGGTCAAAAACCTAAAATCTTAAAAATTAACCCTACAAAGAAATTTTTACTTCTAATCTACTCTAGGGGACTAATAATGAAGAATGAAAAAGACTAGACTGAAAACGGAGTTAATTTGAGTTAAAAACGAGTCAAAACGAAAACCGGGCCCGAGACCCGAGCTTTAAAAATCAAAAGTTTACAAAAATGACCCTACGAAAGTTTTTCTATTTTTCCTACGTGAAAACTGATAAAAGAAAATTTTCTAAAAAAGAAAAATATTTTTTTGATTTTTATTTAATTTTTAATTAATTAAAAACAGTTTTAAGGAAAATAAATAATTAAAAATAGTAAACAATTTTAGAAAAATCCTAAAAAATTACAAAAATTAGCTAAGGATGAGCTTAATCTATGAAAAATAAAACCAGGAAAGTAGGGCTTATAAATAAGCTCAGAAAAAGCAAAAACGCTTATGGGCTTATTGGGCTAACAAGTGCATAAAACAATAATGGTTGTAGAGGCTAACGGATAGCCCTACCGGAGCCGAGTGGTTAAGAGTGTGTGCTTGTGAACGGGAGGTGAGGGGTTCGAGTCCCACTCACACGTTTTTTTTATGCTATAGTAACTTTTTTAAACTCAATTTTTTTTACCCAAACTAATTAAGCTAATGAAGATAAACATTTTTCATAACTACAACTTTTTGTGAATGCTTATAAATAAGCTGGAAAAAGGGCTCTAAAGATGGCAGAGGCTTAAAGAGGGACCTAAGGGAAATCTAAAAAGCCAAAAATACTTAAGAGCTTATGGTCAAATAAGCTAGAAAAGTGGGCTTGGAAGCAAGCCCTTATCACCAGGGCAGTTTAACAGTTTTAAAAAGGGACAAAAAGTTAGTTTAAAATAAGCTTTAAAATAAGCTCAAAACTCAAAAATAAGTTAAAACAGATGGACATAAGCTACAAAAGGACTTGTGAACAAAAATTTGGAAACTAAAAACATACTTTAGCTGCTGATAAATGGGATTAAAATAGGCAGTTTCTTTTTAGCTAAAACTCTTGACCAAAGTATGAACAGCTTTGGACACACTAAAGGGAAACCTTAAAGACAATATTACCCACTCTTTTTATGCTAAAAAGGACTCAAACAAGGACTCATAAACTGGATTTTCAAATTCTAAATCTAAAAAGCTTACCAACCATTTTTATGCTAACAGTTAATAAGACATGGTAAAAGAAACTTAAAAACAGCTTTTTAAACTTAATCTTTTTGGAAAACAGCTTCACATAAGCTTAATAATGCTAACCAAAGTTGGCCAAATGGCCCCAACCCATTACAACAAAATTTTGACCCATTTTCAGCTTGTACCAAACACCCCTTTAGACTTTTAAAAACAGATTTTTAAGGCTATTAAGACTAATTTAAGCACAGGTTTTTAAAGATTAATACTAAACATGCAGTATTAAGCTATAAAAAGTAAAAATCACAAACATTTAAGCCACTTTAATAAGCAAATAAGCAAAAAGTCTAAATAAGCAGATTTAGGCAGTTTTGTCAACTAACTTAAACAAAAATCAAATAAGCAAAAACCAAACTCAAATAAACATAAATAAGCATAAAAAAGGTAAAATAAGCAATAATAAGCTAAAATAAGCTGTTCTACAGTAAAATGCAAGAAAAATTTAAAGAGGAATGTACCTTGACTCCTTGCTCAAAGCAGGAGTAATTAGAACCTAAGTAAGCTCTAATCCTACCCTTAGCTTATGAATAAGCTAAACTAAATACCCAATGAGCCTTCCATGTCAGCCCCATTCATCCAATAAGCACTCTCTTTTTTTTCTTTTTGATTTTTGGTTTTTCTTAATTCCTTGTATCAAAATTTAAAAACAGCTTAATAAAATGGCTTATATGAGAGCTTATATGAGGTTTTAAAAGAAACTTAAGCAAGAGTAAACTTAAACATAAATCTGAATTTCATTGAGTTTTTAAAAAGTACAAGTACAATAAAGTTAAACTAATTTTTTTTAACTAAATTAAACTACACTCTTTCTACATACTTTGCCACAAAGGCTTACAAGTTTTTTATATAGACTTCGAGCTAAGGTCTTGGCTCTTGGGTCCTCTTGTCTTCTTCTTCAGTGTGCTTCTTTGTAGAGACAAAACAGCTATTTGTGCTTGTTGTGTGTGTAGAAACACAAAGCCAATCTGAGCCATTCATACTTCTTGATGCCCAATCCATAAATCACAACCATTGATGCGAATTTGTACTTGGATTGCCAACCTGGACTTTGACTATGTGGGGGGGGGGGGGGTTTAGGATTGTGACGGGTTTGGAAGATTGTGGTGAGGTCAACGAGGGATGAGAGGGACAGGTTTGGGGTGTTATGTGTTTGGCGGGAAAACGGGGGTGAAGATAAACAGTGTTTATAACAGGTTTAAACTTTGGGGACTTGGCAACTTTAGTCCCCCAAAGTGTATTGTGTTATTACACTTCAAGTCCTTGTGGTGGTAGACTTTTGGGGACTTGGCAGATTTAGTCCCCAAGGGTTATATGTATGATTGCAAAGGTGGTCCTTTTGGTAATACAAGTTTCTCCCTTGGGCAGAAACACCCCTTGTGGTTTATACTTTGGTGAATTGGCAGTTTGGGTCCCTCACAAGTGTTTTCTTCATTTTCTTCATTAAATAAGTTAGGGATTTGGCAATTTTGGCCCCTAAACTTATTTTTCTTCATTTATGGCTTCGGGTTTGACTTTTGGATTTGTCGGGGTTGACTTTGGTTGACTTTTTCAGACTTGGGCTTTGTCTTTACCATGCTTTTCCATTCCGTGTCCGGTTTTGTCGTTTTGGCTTCGTTTTTTGTCCTTTTCTTAGATATCCGTTCCTGCACAACACAATTAGCAAAACAAGCATATTTTTGGCATTTTAAGTCCGTTTTTGGTTATTTTAGCTTGTTTTTAAAGGTAAAAGGTATGTGTAATTAAACACATACCAGGAAGATTTCGTGGTTTACTGCGATGCGTCACTTAAAGGTTATGGAGCCGTGTTGATGCAAAGGGAAAAGGTGATAGCGTATGCTTCACGACAATTAAAGACTCACAAAGAGAATTACGCTACTCGTGATTTGGAGTTGGGAGCCATTGTTTTTGCTCTTAGGTTATGGACACATTATTTGTATGGAACGAAATGTGTGGTTTTCACCTATCACAAGAGCCTACAATATATATTGAATCAGAAAGAGCTGAACTTGAGACAATGGAGATAGATTGAGTTGTTAAGTAATTATGATTGTGAAATTCGGTATCATCCTGGAAAAGAGAATGTTGTAGGTGACGCCTTGAGTCGGAATGAAAGGATTAAACCATTGTGTGTTTGAGCTTTGATGATGACTGTTCACAACGATCTACCTAAGCAAATCCTTAAAGCTCAGAAGGAAGCAATGAAAAAGAAGAATGTGAAGGCTAAAAATTTGGGGAGATTGATTAAGCAAATATTCTAGTTTCGCCCTGATAGAACGCGTTGTTTTGTAAATCATGTTTGGTTACCACGATTCGGTGGATTGAGGGATCTGATTATGCATGAGTTGCATAAGTCTAAGTATTCTATCTATCCGGGATCGAACAAGATGTATCAAGATCTAAAGTTATTGTATTGGTGGCTAAATATGAAAGCTGATATTGCCACGTATGTTAGCAAGTGTCTGACTTGTACAAAGGTTAAAGCTGAGCACCAGAAACCATTTGGGTTGCTGCAACAACCTGAGATTCCTGTTTAGAATTAGGAAAGGATTACTATGGATTTTATTTCTGTCCTACCTAGAACGCCGAGTGGGTATGATACGATTTGGGTCATTGTTGATCGATTGACCAAATCAGCTCATTTCTTACCGATAAAGAAGACTGATACCATGGAGAAACTCACGCAACTATACTTGAATGAAATTATGTGTAGACATGGTGTTGCTATTTCAATCATTTCGGATCAAGATAGTCATTTTACGTCTAGATTCTGGAAATCTCTTCAGAAAGCGTTGGGAACGAATTTAGATATGAGTACCGCTTACCACCCTCAAACGGATGGTCAAAGCGAAAGGACTATACAAATGCTTAAAGATATGTTGCGTGCCTGTGTGATCGACTTTGGGAGTAGTTGGGATCGCTATTTGCCTTTGGTCGAGTTCTCATACAACAATAGTTATCACGTGAGTATTAAGGCTGCTCCATATGAGGCTTTATACGGACATAAATGTAGATCACCTGTTTGCTAGAGTGAGGTTGAGGATAGCTAAATCACAGGTCCAGAAATGATTCGCAAAACGACCGCGAAGATCGTTCAGATTAAGAACCGCTTGTTAACCGCCCGTAGTCATCAGAAGAGCTACGCGGATAGAAGAACTAAGCCATTGGAATTTGAAGTCAGTGATATGGTACTGCTAAAGGTATCACCATGGAAGGGCGTTGTGCGTTTTGGAAAGCGCAGAAAGTTAAGTCCACGTTGCATTGGGCCATTCAAGATTCTAGCTAGAGTTGGTCCAGTAGCTTATACGTTGGAGTTACTCGAAGAGTTGAAAGGGATTCATAGTACTTTTCATGTTTCGAATCTTAAGAAGTGTTTAGCGGGAGGCAATATTGTCATTCCGATGGATGAGATTCAACTTGATGATAAGTTGCATATGATCGAAGAGCCAGTGGAAATTGTAGATCGAGAAGTTAAGCGACTTAAGCAAAGTCGGATACCTATCTCATTAAAGTTTGTTGGAATTCGCAAAGAGATCCAGAATTTACTTGGGAACGTGAGGACCATATTAAAAATAAGTACCCTCATCTCTTTACAAGTAAGAACGAAGCAAAAAAGAGTGGATAAGTCAAGCTGAGCACCGAGACGGCGCTCCCTAAAGGAGGGGAAATGTAACAACCCGAGTTTCAGGTCAACATTTATCCCGAGCTATGATAATTATTTTGCTACGTAATTGATTTTAGTCGTTTATGCTATATAAGGTTTGGTGTAAATTTCCATTTTATTGGGAAATTTCAAGCTGTGATTGAGTTATTATTTATTTTTAGCATCCGTGAAAGATTAAAAATTTATAGAGTTAAGTACATTTTTTGTCCTTGTGGTTTGGTGCATTTTTCACTTTTGGTCTAAAATTCAAAAAAGTTTTGGTTTTGGTCCAAAAACCTAGTTTCGGTCCACTTTTAGTCCAATCCCGTGAATTTGGACCAAAAGTGTAACGAAACTATGTCTTTTGGACCGAAAGTGGAACGAAACTATGTGTTTTGGACTAAAACCAAAACTTTTTTGAATTTTGGACCAAAAGTGAAAACGCCCCGAGAGCGTGATTATGTTATTTTTGTGTTTTATGGTTCTTCCCTGAGTTTTTGTAAAAATCATGTTTAAAGGTCGTGTTTTACGTGATTTAACGTTTTATTAAATGTTTTAAAGTAAATTAGTGGGACGGAATAAAAATATTTACGAATGTGGTGTGACTCGAGTTTTTGGTCGGCTAAAATAACGTTTTGTACTAATAATAGAAGGACTTAAAGGATAGAGGGGCTAAAAGTGTCAAATGGCTAAAGTTCATTTCTACAAATACCACACCAACACATACTTATAAACTTTTATCAAAAAATTTCTTTCCTCGCTCCTCCTCTTTTTGTACGACCGGCCACCACAACACCACCACTATTTTTGTCAAATCTTCGACATGCATTACAATCTATTTACATATTCTTAATCCTTGTATCGAGGCCTACACATCCCACTAAAAATATTGCACATGCATTAAGTTTTGAAGAAATTTGATTTTGGGTCAAGTTCTTGTGATTTTGATCTCAAGAGGGTGTTTAAAAGAGCTAGATTAGTGTTCTTGAAGGTTGATTGTATTGAAAAAGGTTTTGGTTTGTTTTTTTGGGGTCTCGTCCGATTCTAACCACCAAGGGGAAGCCATAGTTGGTTTTTATTATAGCATTATGAGCTTTCATTTATGTTTTTGAGTTGATTAATTTGATTATATTGCGTATTGTATGATTATTACTAGATGTTCAAGTGCGAGAAATTATTGAAAGCGTATTTGGTTATTGACCAAATTTTGATGGTTTTGGTTGATTACATAAGCTAGTTAAACATGTTTTGATAGTTAGTTTATGTCAAAAATATGATATTGATGGGTTTTGAGTTGACCAAGTTTGACCAGAAACTTTGACCGCGTCTTAGCGTGTCAAGAAATTTTTGAAATCTATTTTAGGCTTTTAAAAATGATAAATGATGTTCTAAGGTTCGTTTTGATATAAAGTGGGTCTTGTAACTCTTAATAACCAAGATTTTACGGCCGAATGAAGTTTGGTTATGTTGGGATTAAAAGTCTTCTTGATGCTGTTTGAATTACTGTTGCTCATGTTTGTGTTAATGCTGCTCAGCTGGATTTAGTGCTGCTCATAAACTTCAAAGAAAATATGCTAAGTGTTTACTACTGCTAGTACAAAGTTACTACTGCTAGTGAATATTAGTACTGCTCAAGGTTAAGACTGCTCAGAGATGATGTTAATGCTGCTGAGAATAAGTTAGTACTATTTTTGTTAGTTAGTACTGCTTATATGATATGTATTAGTTATTTGTTTATGGAAAATATTATATATACTTAGGAAAGTATTGTAAGCCGACTAGGTCTCCTTGGAGTATAAAAGGAGGTCCTAAGGCATAGAGTTTGAAGTATTATCAGACGTATAATTCATAGCTTCAAGGTCATTGTAACCCTAATACTTTGAGAGTATTCGTATTGTTATCATTAATAATATTGGAGCTTATTTGTTGAATTGTATGTTCATTGAATTACTATTTCATTAATAATTCTTCTTAATATTAAAGATTAGATTTCGTAAAATCTTTAATACATTCAAACACAGTTTCAACTATAGTTGTGTTAGATTTATCTAATATAACTAAACCTTAAACAAGCTTAAGGAATTCGATCTATTAAAGTGGGATCAACAAGTGGTATCAAAGCAGGTTAAGAAACTGTAAATAAGAAGATATGGATCAAGATTCTACACACATGGTGGCTGCATCCAAAGTTCCCATGCTCAAACATGGTGAGTATGAGATATGAAGGATGAGGATTGAACAATATATCCAGATGATAGACTATGCACCATGGGAAGTCATAGAGAATGGTGCAACCTTGCCAAAAACAAAAATTATGGAAGGAGTTATAACAGAGATGCCTATTACAACTGCTGAAGAAAAGGCTCAGAAAAGATTAGAGGTGAAAGCTAGAAGTACTTTAATGATGGGCATTCCCAATGAACATCAGTTAAAGTTTAACTCTATAAAGGATGCTAAGAAGTTGCTGGAAGCTGTAGAAAAGAGATTTGGTAGGAATGCCGCTACAAGAAAGACTCAAAGGAATCTTTTAAAGCAGCAGTATGAAAACTTCACTGCTTCAAGCTCAAAGATGCTTGATCAAACTTTTGATAGGCTTCAAAAGCTTGTGAGTTAGTTGGAGATTTTGAATGAAAAGCTTTCACAAGAAGATGTTAATAAAAAGTTATTAAGAAGTTTGTCACTTAAGTGGAACACACATGCTGTTATATGGAGGAATAAAGTTGATTTGGATACAATGAGCATAGATGATATCTACAACAACCTCAAGGTGTATGAACCAGAAGTTAAAGGGATGTCTAGCTCAAGTTCAAGCACACAGAACATGGCTTTTGTGTCCTCTTCAAATACAACACTAAAAAGCAGACACTAATGGAGCAGTTAATGACTGCTCAAGGATTTTCTACAGCTAACACTCCATTAATGCTGCAAACTTCTACCATTGTTATTTTGGATTTATCCAAGGTAACATACTCTTTACAAGGTAAAGAATCGATCAAGGCGTGGGATCAACACATAAGGACTTGTAACAAATCCATCCAGATGACATGGAAGAGATGGATTTGAGATGGCAAATGGCCATGTTGACTATGAGGGCAAGAAGGTTTTTGAAGAATATAGGAATGAAGCTTAATGTTAATGGAAATAAGACCATTGGTTTTGATAAGTCCAAAGTAGAGTGCTACAACTGCCACAAGATGAGACATTTTGCTAGGGAGTGCAGAGCTCCAAGAAATCAAGACAACAAGAACAAAGAAAACTCAAGAAGGAGTGTGCCTATGGAAATATCTACTTCCACAGCTTTTGTGTCATGTGATGGTCTTGGTGGATATGAATGGAGTGATCAGTCAGAGGAAGGACCTAATTATGCACTCATGGCTTTCTCATCTTCAAATTCTAACTCAGAAGTATCCAATGATTCTATTTGTTCAAAAACTTGTCTAGAAACTATTGAATCTCTTAAATCTCAAAATGATCAACTATTAAAATTTTTAAAGAAATCTGAGTTAATAGTTCTAGGTTATAAGACAGGTTTAGAGTCAGTGGAAGAAAAACTTGAAGTTTATAAAGCAAACGAGTCTATTTATTTACAAGATATTAAGGGCTTAAAATTTGAAATTCATATAGGATAAATAGCTATTAGAGAGCTTAGGAAGAAGCTTGAAATAGCTCAAAAAGAAAAAGATGGCATTCAACTTAATGTAGATAAATTTGAACATGCATCTAAAAGTTTAAACAAGCTCATAGAGTGTCAGATAGTTAACAATTGCAAGAAAGGTGTAGGCTATGAAAATTATAATGTAGTTCCACCTCCCTACACAGAAAATATCATGCCTCCAACACCTGACTTATCTTTTACTGGTTTAGATGAGTTTTTTAATAAGCTTGTAGTTGAGAACTATAAAGCTATGTCTAGTGAAGAAGAGCCTAAGGTGGTTAGGAAGAATGATGATGCCCCAATTATTAAAGATTGGGTGTCAGATGATGAGAAAGAGGATGTGTCTCAGCCTAAAACTGAAAAGAAAATAGTTAGGCCTAGCATTATTAAGAAAGAGTTTGTCAAATCTAAACAACAAGAAAAGATTGCTAGGAAAAATGTTAAACAAGTTGAGAATCATAGGCAAAACACTCACAGTCTAAGAGGCAATCAAAGAAATTGGAACAATATGATGTCTCAAAAACTAAAAAGCAATTTTGAGATGTTTAATAAGGCATGTTATGTGTGTGAAGCTTTGATCATTTGCAGGTTGATTGCAATTACCATCAAAAATAGTTTCAAAATCAAAAGATGGTAAAACCTATTTGGAACAATGCTCAAAGGGTGAATCATCAAAACTTTGCTAAAAAGACTCACCCATGTGCTAAAAAGAACATGGTTCCAAGAGCAGTACTAATGAAGTCTGAATTAGTATCAATTAATACTGTTAGACAAAATATTTCTAAAACAACAGTATTGGTTAATACTGCTAGACAAGTTAATGTTGCTCACTCAAAATCAACATTGAATGTCGCTAGACCAATGTCATACCTTTCTAAAACAGCACATTCAACTGTTAAGAGGCCCATTCATAAGAACACAACATTTAAAAACAGTAATATTAATTAAAGGGTTAATACTGTTAGGGGTAAAAATGTTAATACTGTTAGGCCAAAAGCAGTAGTTAATGCTGTTAAGGGAAATAATTTTAATGCTGTTAAGGCCTTAGCTGGTTGGGTTTGGAAACCAAAGTATAAAGTTTTAGACCATGTTTCTAAACACAATAGTGCATCAATCGCCCTAAAAAAAGTTTGATTATGTTGATGCGCAAGGCAAATCCAAGTCAGTGATGGTTTGGGTCCCTAAAAGAAGCTGATTTTCTTATCTAATGTGCAGGGCAATCCACAAATGGATTTACAGGATCAAGGAGTGATTGATAGTGGATGTTCAAGGCACATGACAGAGACCATGTCCTATCTTACAGACTATGAAGAGATAGATAGAGGATATGTTGCTTTTGGAGGGAACCCCAAAGGAGAGAAAATCACAGGAAAAGATACATAGTCTAATGGTTTTGCAGGTACAAAAGCAAGTGATAATGCAGGTCAAGCTAGAAAGGAGACAAAACCTGTGAAAGATTACATTTTGCTTCCATTATGGACTGCTGATCCACCATTTTCCCAAGATCCAAAGAGTTCTCATGATGATGGATCCAAACCTTCAAGTGATGATGGAAAGAAGGTTAATAAAGATCCAAGAAATGAAAGTGAATGTAAAGATCAAGAGAATGAAGATAATTTTAACAGCACTAACAATGTTAATACTGTTAGTACAACTATTAATGCTGCTGGCACAAATGAAGTTAATGCTGTTGGTGGAAATATGAGCATTGAACTTCTATTTGATCCAAAAATGCCTGCTTTGGAAGATGATAGCATATTTAACTTCTCAAGTGATGATGAAGATGATGTTGTAGTGGCTGACATGAATAATTTGGATACAACAATCCAAGTCAGTCCTATTCTAACTACAAAAATTCATAAAGATCATCCTCTTGATTAAGTGATTGGAGATTTGCAATCAGCTACACTAACAAGAAAGATGTCAAAGAATTTATAGGAACATGGGTTTGTTAGTACTATTCAACAAAGAACAAACCATAAAGACCTTCAAAACTACTTGTTTGCTTGTTTTTTATCACAGGAAGAACCCAAAAAGGTAATTCATGCATTGAAGGATCCAAGCTGGATAGAGGCTATGCAGGAAGAGCTTCTACAATTCAAGTTACAAGAAGTTTGGACTTTAGTGGATTTACCAAATAGAAAAAGGGCTATAGGCTTTAAATGGGTTTTTAGGAATAAAAAGGATGAAAAGGGAATTATGATAAGAAATAAACCAAGATTAGTTGCTCAAGGGTACACACAAGAAGAAGGGATTGACTATGATGAATTCTTTACCCATGTTTCAAGAATTGAAGCAATTAGGCTATTTTTAGCTTATGCTTCATTTAAAGATTTTGTGGTGTATCAAATGGATGTAAAAGTGATTTTCTCTATGAGAATATTAAAGAAGAGGTGTATGTATATCAACCACCAGGATTTGAAGATCCAGACTTTCCTGATAAAGTATACAAGGTTGAAAAAGAACTGTATGGACTACATCAAGCTCCTAGTGCTTGGTATGAAACCTTGTCAACATATCTGTTGGACAATGGGTTTCAAAGAGGGAAAATTGACAAGACCTTATTCATCAAAAGGCACAAAGGTGATATTTTGTTGGTCCAAGTTTATATGGATGATATCATCTTTGGTTCAACAAAGAAGGAGTTATGCATTATATTTGAGAAGTTGATGCATGAGAAATTTTAGATGAGTTCTATGGGAGAACTTACATTCTTCTTGGGATTACAAGTGAAGGAGAAGAAGGATGGCATATTTATTAGTCAAGATAAATATGTTGCTAAAATATTAAAGAAATTTAGGTTTACAAAAGTTAAGACTGCAAGCACACCAATGGAAACTTAAAAGCCTCTGCTCAAGGATGAAGATGGTGAAGAAGTGGATGTTCATATGTATAGGTCAATGATTGGTTCATTGATGTACCTTACATCTTCAAGACCTAACATCATGTTTGCAGTGTGTGCCTGTGCTAGATACCAAGTCAATCCAAAGGTTTCATATCTTCATGCTATGAAAAGGATTTTTAGGTACTTAAAAGGTCAACCAAAATTGGGCCTTTGGTATCTAAAAGATTCTTCTTTTGATTTGGTAGCATACACTGGTAGTGATTATGCTGGAGCAAGTTGGATAGGAAGTCTACAACAGGAGGTTGTCAATTCATTGGATGTAGATTAATATTCATGGCAGTGTAGAATTAGACAGTGGTTACAAATCCTCAACAAGAAGCTGAATATGTGATGCTCAAAGTTGCTATGATAAGTACATTTAGATTCAGAATAACACTACTTGATTATGGTACAAATTTATGCGTACAAGATTTTTTTATTCTATAACAGTACTATTGCATAATAAAATCATGTTTTTCATTCAAAAACAAAGCATATAGAGATCAGACATCATTTTATTAGAGATTGCAATGAAAAGAAATTGATTCAAATGGTCAAAATCTATACTGATAAGAATGTTGCAGATTTGCTTACAAAAGCTTTTGATGTAAGTAGATTTCAATATTTGATTGCTAGTATTGGAATGCTAAATCTTTAAAGTCTTTTATCTCTTTGTGTTTTGTATGAACTAGTACTGTTATTCATGTCATTAAAAGTTTCTGCTGTTAAGTATAATTAGTACTGTTGGTTATACTTCATACTGCTAAGTTTCTACTGTTAGTTATACTTAATATTGTTAGGTATAAATAATACTGCGATAATTGTGAAAATTGTTATGGCTTGTGTTTTCTTGGAATGAGTTTTGTGTTCATTGTTTGTTTTTGGTCATTACTGTTCCATTAATAAACTTCTCTAGAGTATCAAAGTGTAGATTCCGCATACACTTTGGTATACATACAAAGTCTTAATATTTGTTATTTTGGATTCTTCTAAGGTAACAAACTCTTTACATCATAAAGAATCGATCAAGGCGTGGGATAAACAACCATGATGATGCCGATGTAGTTGTATTTACTAGTCAAGCCTAAGGGAGGCTGTTTGATACTAGGGGACCTCTAGTTAGGGAGCTCATTTTGGAGTTCCTTAGCACACTTAGATTTGGAGAGGTATTGCTTGACTTTGATGCTCCTGGTACTATTTAGTTTTAGTTAGGTGGAGCCAGGAGATGATTAAGCTGGAGGAAGTTTATTCTGGCCTTAAGATTACATACCAGGGAGGAGATGGAGTCCCCCGATTTTGCTAGGTACTGGAGCGAGAGTGAGAGGATGATCCCATGGGAAGGGGGATCTACATGATTATTAGAGAGGTATTTTGACTGATGGAGATTTCCTAGGACCTCCCCCTTCCTACACTTTGATTATAGATCCGGTGTTGAGACTTTGCCATAGGATGATGGCACATAGTATTGCTGGGAAGAGTCAGGCACCTGAAAAGGTGACCGTTGCTAGTTTGTTTTATTTGAGATGGCTAGATGTTGGATCGGTCAACATCCCTTACTTGTTAGCCTGATATCTGATGAGGTTTGCTGCTGGGAGGAAGAGCGGGGCTCTTATTTTTGGTGGACAGTTTGTTGCTCGATTAGCTGAGCATTTTGTACTCCTGACTGCTAAGATACTTGGAGGATTGACGGTAATTTCCCCGGAGCTTCCGATTATCGATATGGGTGAGCTGGGTGGTTACAGATCTGTATGGAGGTTGATCATACATGGGCCTGGGTGGCCATAGGACCAGAGAGGAAGCCCGATGCTCCGGCTGGTACCCCTATACTCGCTGATGATGCTCCTGTTGTTGATGAGGGTGACCAGGCTGTTTTGGCACCCGTGCAGGCACCTCAGCAGCCACCACCACCACCTCCAGCTGCTGCTCGAACTATACCTCAGAGATTAAGGAGACTAGAGGAAGAGGTGCAGGGACTATGCAAAGATGTCAGGAGCTTACTTGGACTTGTGGAGAGATCGATGACCGATTAGGGGTAGATTCTCCACATAGATGATTGGTTGTATGAAACAGCTTATAAAGGCCAGCGGGCAGACATATCAGGCATTCGATGGGACCTTCCGAGGGAGGAGCTCGCAGCAGCCTGGATGAGGCGCACTAGACATAGGGCTGATGGTGCCAGTCAATCTACATCTCAGCAGGACCAGCACGCAGCAGATCCATGATCTTGCTATCCTTTCCACAGCAGCCAGACCCATAATCCCTCCTATCCTTATCTTTTGTTTGTATCTATGTGTACATTTATTATTATTCATGTCGTGATGTATCTAACTATTAAATAGGTTCTCATATTTTTATGTATATATCATGGTATGACATTTTGATTTGTTTTTGTATGATAGAATCAAGTCTGGCAGTAAGTTCAGCACCATAGTTCATGAATATGATACGGAACCAAGCAGGATATTCATAGTAAATGCAAGAATAGGAAAAAGAGATGATTTCAAATGTGTGGAAGCTGAAGACAAGTCTAACTTAAAGACTTTGTTGTAAACAAAAGTTCTTCCTGAGAGACAACCCGGATTGTTATTTAATTTTATCAAGTTTGTCTTCCCGGACATCAATACGGCGTATCCGCTCTATACTATACGGCGTATTGATTGTCTGGACGTTATCAGTCTTTATTTTATTGCACTTTCAAAACATTATTGTTAGTTCTGGAATACGGCGTATTCATTAATTTGATACGGCGTATCCACCAAAACTGACTCGTATTTATTTGTTTAGTTTAGTTTAAATTAACCGTAGATGCCAAGATAAGAATGCACATTTTTCCTATTTTACACAGGACATCGTAATAGAATATCAACGAATATTGGTGGAAAATTAACAATTTTGGAGATCTTGAAGTGTTGGAGTCTTAAAACCTGAAGACGGCTGTTTAACACACAATCTTGCTCATAAACGCAACTTAGAGAATCTACCGAGCAAATATCAGGGGAGTTTCTCATTCTAATTCTTTTTAAATTCACGTATTTAATGTTTTATCTATACAATGAGGACGTTGTATAATTCAAGTGGGGGGATGGAATTAGAATGTTTACTTGTCCTAATTTTCAAACTAAAATGCTTAAATTATGCTCAAATTTAAAATTTTTTCAAGCATACTTTTGTGAAATTACTTGATACATAACCCGCACACAATAACCCTTGTTATATATTGTGAGAATTTAGCCTATCCGTTTCCAAATGTTTTCCCAAATTCCACAAAATATGAGTGTGCCGGTGATGTTGTAGACTTTAGAACTTGACTTGGTATATCTATTCGAGACCAAAATAATGAGTATTATAGATTTAATTGGAGTAACATGTTTAAATTGGTAAATCTTAGGATTACAACCAAATCGCCTATGCATGTTGCTTATTAACTAACTACACCAGTTAGTTAACCTCGTGTTTAAACCCTTTTCCACTCTCATCTTTAGAGTGATGATCCACTAGAACAACCCGTAGAGCCAATCCTTTAGGAATTTACACCAACTATTTGTTTCGTTACACCATTACACCTTAACCTACCCTGTTAGATTAAGTTTAATTTACAGTTGCTAGTTACTTAAAGTGTAAAGTTTGTATTTCCCGAGTCTTATCTTATTTTCTATCTTTGGTGCGGTTGGAAATTTGCATATTGCAAATGGGAATGTATATTATAATCAAAACTCATGTGATTTTACTACCATCACAATTAATGGTGAGTCCGAAAAATGATGAAACTATCGAAGGAATTATCCGGAATTATTATGATCGTGAAGATGGTGAAACTACTCCGAGTTTCGTATATAGTTAGAATGTTTGGTATTAAAAAAAATCAAAAAAAAAATGAGAAAAATTGCAACAAAAAAGAAAGAGAAGGAAAGTTTGAAGATAATCGTTTCGCAAAGGAATTACCGAAGGAATTACACGAAGGATCAATTATTCGTTAATACGTCTAAAAATTCAATGATCTAGAGTATTGTACAAAATGGAAGATATCGCCACTTACCTTGTAGAGTATGTAAAGTTTTAGGATGATTGGAAAGTTGACCGTTACGGGAACACCAACTTAGGTTGTTGTTTTTGATCGATGATCAAGACGTTGTAAATAGTCGTGTCTTTGTCATGGTAACGTTCGGGAAAAAGTGTCTAGCAACTTGTATATTAGTCTTAATGTATTTGTTTCTTGATTTTTATTTAACAACAATTTACTTCCCTCTAACCTGATGATTAGCCGCTGGTTATACGCGAATGAGGACTTGTTCGAGCGTGCATGTCTATTCCATCGTTACGGCCATGTATGCATGTCTTAGCTACCTCGTTGGTTTACGACTTTTAGTGAAAGTTAGAAGGTTCCTACCCTATATCATTCTTCATCCTAACAGTTGGTTAAATTTGAATGAGGATTTGATCAAACACACGTGTCTATTTCGTCGTTACGACCATGTATGTGTGCTTCAGCTGCCTTGTTGGAGTGGTACTTCTGGTGAAAGATTGTAGAATGATCAACCGTAAGCCTTTCCATACAAAAACCCATATTTACCTTTATAAACTTGTTACTTGTTGGGATTCAGAGCTTCTACACTTAGTACTGCTAGTTATAGTTAGTTAGTACTGCCAATATAGTTAGTACTGTTAGTATAATCGTTAGTACTGTTAGTTATATAGTTAGTACTGCTTAAGTGATATGCATGAGTTATATTAGGAATAGATATGCATGATCACTTGATGCGTTTTGTAAGCCCATTAGGGTTTTCCTTAGTGTATAAAAGGATCCATACGACATAGTTAAAGATATCAATTTTTATAGCAAACACATATCACATCATAGTTAGCTATTCTGTAACCTAGGCAGAATATTTGCAATCAATATATATTCAAAGTTTTGTTTACATTGTTCTTCTTAGTATTACAACTTAGATTCCTCATAACTTGTAGTATTCATAATCATAGTTTCTCACATAGTTAGTTTGGATTTATCCAAGTTAGCTAAACTTTAACAAGCTAAGAAGATCTATTCATTGGGACTCACAAGTGGTATCAAAGCATGTAGAGAAACTCTAAATAAGAAGAACTCAACCAGATCTAGAACTCTACCTACAATACAAGATGTCTGGTAAAGAATCTGCACCACAAATGGCACCAGTGGAATCTCCTCAAATGATATCTACTGTAAAGCTACCTATCCTCAAGAAAGGTGAATACACCCTTTGGAGCATGAGGATGGAGCAGTACCTCACAAACACAGATTATGGCTTGTGGCAAGTAATCATGAATGGTGATGAACCTGTGCAAACAATAAAAGATGATAATGGTGTTGAAACTGAAGTACCTCCAAAGACTGCTCAAGCTATACTAGCAAGACAAAAAGAAAGGAAAGCTAAAAGCATTCTGCTTTTGGCTATTCCTGATGAGTATCAACTGAGGTTCCATACAATCAAGGATGCCAAGTCTTTGTTGGCTGCTATCAAGAGTAGGTTTGGTGGCAATGTTGAATCTAAAAAGATGCAGAAGAATGTCTTGAAGCAACAATTTGAAAACTTTTCTGTATCTGACACAGAAGGCCTAGACAAAGCATATGATAGGTTTCAAAAACTTATCAGCCAACTTGAAGTTCATGGTGCAGCTGTTTCAAATGAAGATGCAAATCAGAAATTTCTAAGAGCTCTACCATCATCATGGAACAACATAGCTTTGATTATGAGAAACAAAGAGGGTATAGATGAATTAGACATTGATGATCTATACAATAACCTAAAAGTGTTTGACGCTGACATCAAAGGTTCCTTTGAATCATCTTAAAACTCTCAAAATGTGGCCTTTCTCTCTGTAGAAGACACTAACAGTATAATGAAGTTAATAATACCAATGGTGTTTCTACTGCAGTAGGCCATAGCTCTCAAGGACAAGCCTATTCATCATCATATACTGATGACCTAATGTTTTCATTCTTTGCTTATCAGTCAAATAGTCCATAACTGAATGATGAAGACTTAGAGCAGATTGATCATGATGATTTGGAATAAATAGACCTTAAATTTAAGATGGCCATGCTTTCTATGAGGCTAAAGAGATTCTATAAGAAGACGAGAAGAAAGTTAATCTTTAATGGCAAAGAACTTATAGGTTTTGACAAAACTAAGGTTAAATGTTTTAACTGTCATAGAAGGGGCTATTTTGCCAGGGAATGTAGAGCACCAAGAAATCAAAGGAATAAGAATATAGATGCAGGGTATAGGAACATGGACAACACCATAAGGACTGTACCAGTAGAGACCTCTGATGCATTGGTTGTTTAGGACAATGCTTTGATTATGCAAGATGGATTGGGATATGATTGGAGTTATATAGCTCAAGATGAACCAACTGAATTTGCTCTTATGGCCTACACTTCAGGATCTGACTCAAAGGTACAATCTTGTTCTAAAAACTATGTTAAAACATATGAAAAACTTCAAAAATAGTTTGATGAACAGAGACAAACACTTAATAAGGCTAATCTAGAAATTGTAGCTTATCAGTTAGGCCTAGAATCTGTAGAAGCACAATTAATTATTCATCAGAAAAATGAAGCTGTCTATGAGGAAAAGATTGCAGTATTAGAGTTTGAAGTAAAAGATAAAGGTAATGTTGTCACTAGACTTACAAATCAGTTAGAACAAATTTAAAAGAAAAAGAAAATTGGAAAGCTAAACTAGAACAATTTGAAACATCTTCTAAAAACTTAAATAAACTGATTAATAGTAAAATAAGTTCTAAAGATAAAATGATTTAGGATATGGAGATCAACTGAATGAAAATGATTCAAGTGGTAGTGAATTATTTAATAGTGTCTTTGATAGTCGTTCAAGTAATGGTGATGACAATCAAACAAATGATATGTTCAAAAAGGATAATGGATATCATGTTGTTCCTCCTCCTTTAACTGGGAACTACATGCCTCCACTTGCTGATGTATCTTTTGTAGGATTGGATGATTCTATTTATAGGCCTACAACAAATAAGACTAGTGCTAGTGTGTCTTAAGTTGAAACAAGTATCACCCCACCTAGCAATACTAGTGTAGAAATACCTAAAGTTGAATCTATTAGGCCTAGTGGAGTTATCATTAAAGATTGGGCCAGTGATAATGATGAGGATATTTTTCAATCTAATGATGTCCAAACAACAGTCAAACCTAGTTTTAAAAAGATTCAGTTTACTAAAGTTAGGAATGAACCTGTTAAATCTAATAAACAAGCTGTAAAACCTAGGATGGTCACTCAATCTCCTAAGGTAGATAGAAAAGATTAGAATGGGAAGATGACTTAAAAACTGGGGTTAGGTTTTGGGTTTACTAAGAAAGCTTGTTTTGTTTGTGGAAGTCAAAATCATCTAATAAAAGACTATGATTTTCATGAAAAGATAATGCCTAAAGAATCTGTTTTGGGAAAGGGTACTGGTCATAGGGAAGTTAGACCAATTTGGAACAATACTCAAAGAATAAATCATCAAAATAAATTTGTTCCAACTGCAGTCTTAACTAGGTCTGGAAGAATACCAGTTAGTACTGCCAAGCAGTATGTTAATACTGCTACCCCAAAAAATAAAGTGAATGTTTCAAAATAAAAAATAAATACTTTTCCTAAGTCACATTCACCTATTAGAAGGCCTTTTTATAAATCAACAATACTTAATACCAAGGTTTCAAAGGAAAAAGTTAATACTGTTAGAGTAAATGGTGTTAATACTGCTAGGCAAATAGCAGTTAGTACAGTTAAGGGAAATGAGGTCACTGCTGTTAAGGGCTCAATAGGTTGTGTTTGGAGACCTAAAATGACTGATTTAAACAATGGCTCTAAAGATAATAGTGGATCATGGACCTCAAAAAGAGTAAATTATATTGATCCACAAGGCAGACTCAAGTCAATAGTGGCTTGGGTCCCTAAGAGAAACTGACTCTCTTATTTCTATGTAGGGGAATCCACAACGAGATTTAAAGTACAAAGGAATGTTTGATAGTGGATGCTCCAGGTATATGACAGGGAACAAAGCCTTACTTACTGACTATTAAGATATTGATGGAGGTTTTGTTGCCTTTGGTGGAAGTACTAGAGGTGGTAAGATAACATGTATTGGTAAGATAAGAACTAATAAAAGAGACTTTGAAGATGTGTTTTTTGTGAAGGAACTGAAGTTTAATCTTTTCTCTGTCTCACAAATATGTGACAAGAAAAACAGTGTTCTTTTCACTGAAACTGAATGTTTTTTTGTCTCCTGACTTTAAGCTAATTGATGAAAGTTAAGTACTGCTTAGAGTCCCCAGGCAAAACAATATGTACAGCTTTGATTTAAAGAATGTTGTTCCTTCTGGATATTTAACTTATTTATTTGCAAAAGCTACAATTGATGAGTCTAAGCTATGGCATAGGAGGCTGGGTCATGTGAATTTTAAAACAATGAATAAACTTGTGAAGGGAAACCTTGTAAGAGGTCTTCCTTCAAAGACTTTTGAAAATGACCATACTTGTGTTGCTTGTCAGAAGGGAAAGCAACACAAAGCCTCTTGTAAGACCAAACATGTGAGCTCTATCAGCCAACCTTTACAGATGTTGCATATGGACTTATTTGGACCAACATCTGTAAGGAGTATCAACCATAAGACCTATTGCCTTATAGTGACTGATGACTTTAGTAGGTTTAGCTGGGTTTTCTTCTTAGCCACTAAGAGTGAAACTAGTGGGATTCTTAAGAAATTTATAACAGAAGTAGAAAACCAATTAAACCGTAAGGTTAAAGTAATCATGTCTAATAATGGGACATAATTCAAAAACAGAGAAATGGATGAATTCTGTAGGCAAAAAGGGATAAAAAGGGAATATAGTGTTGCCAGAACTCCACAACAAAATAGAGTTGTTGAGAGAAAGAATAGGACCCTGATTGAGGCAGCTAGGACTATGCTAGCAGACTTACTTCTACCTATAGTATTTTGGGCTGAAGCAGTTAATACTGTTTGTTATGTCTTAAATAGGGTTCTAGTGACCAAGCCTCATAACAAGACACCCTATGAACTTATTATTGGCAGAACACCAAGCATAAGTTTCATAAGACCTTTTGGATGTCCTATTACTATCCTAAATACCCTAGACCCTTTAGGAAAGTTTGATGGGAAGGCTGAGGAAGGGTTTTTAGTTAGGTACTCTGTTAATAGCAAGACTTTTAGGGTATTTAACACTGAAACTAGAAAAGTTAAAGAGAATCTGCATGTAAACTTTCTTGAAAATAAACCAAATGTTGCAGGGCAAGGACCTAACTGGCTTTTTAATATTAATTCCTTAACAAATTCTATGAATTATCAACCAGTTATTGCAGGGAATCAAACTAACAAAAATGCAGGTCCACAAAAAACTAATGGCAATACAAGTTTGAAGAAAAATGTTGATTCTGGACAAAGTGAAGAAGAGAATGTGTCTATTCAACAATATATTGTGTTCCCATTATGGTCATCTATCTCTTCAAACTACAAGAGCTCAGATGACAAGGCTGAGGATGATACAATTGATGATGATGCTTGTAAAAAGACTGTACAAGAACTAGCAAGTGAATATGATCAAGCCTTGAAGAATGTTCTTGATAAGATGATGGATCAAGAGAAGGAGGCTACAGAGCAATCAGATGCTGTTAGAAAAGAATTTGAAGCTCAGTGTGATAGCCAGCTTCTTCAGGAGAAGATTACTAGAGCTAGCAGTACTAACAGTTTTAATATTGTTAGCACACCAGTTAATACTGTTAGTGTATCAAGGACTTTTAGTCCTGTTGGACCATCAAGTGGACCATCATTTGTTCCTTTTGGTGGATCATCTCCTATTGATATTGCTAATCTTCCTCATGATCCTCTAATGCCTAAATTGGAGGATACTGCTGAAATTCGAAGTACTGGCATTTTTGGCAATGCATATGATGATCATGACTTGGAAACTCTCTACTCCTTATGTTGATCAAAGTGTGGGTGCAGAGGTTGATTTCAACAACATGGAACCTTCCACTGTTGTCAGTCCTATTCCCACAACTAGAGTACACTCTATTCATCCTAAAGCTCAGATTATTAGGGATCCAAAGTCAGCAGTACAAACAAGGGGCATGACAAAGAAAAATTCTAGAGAGCATGCTATGATTAGCTACATCCAAAAGCAGAGAAGGAGAAATCACAAAGATTTCCAGAACTGCTTATTTTCTTGTTTCCTTTCTCAACATGAACCCACAAAGATATCTCAAGCCCTTGATGATGAAAGTTAGATTGAAGCAATGCAAGAGGAGCTGCTTCAGTTCAAAATTCAGAAGGTTTGGACACTAGTTGACTTGCCTAGTGGTAAAAAGGTTATTGGTACAAAGTGGGTGTATAGAAATAAGAAGGATGAAAGGGGAATAGTTGTAAGGAACAAAGCCAGACTGGTAGCACAAGTGTATAAACAAGAAGAAGGCATTGATTATGATGAGGTTTTTGCTCTTGTTGCTAGGGTTGAAGCAATCAGGTTATTTTTGGCCTTTGCATCATTTATGAATTTTCTTGTGTACCAAATAGATGTTAAAAGTGCTTTTCTTTATGGCACTATTGAAGAGGAGGTATATGTTTGCCAACCTCTAGGTTTTGTGGATCCAAAATTTCCATAAAAAGTCTACAAAGTGGAGAAAGCCTTATATGGTCTACATCAAGCTCCTAGAGCTAGGTATGAGACACTCTCTACCTATCTGCTAGATAATGGATTTCACAGGGGATAATTTGACAAGACTTTGTTCATAAAGAGACTCAAGGGTGATATTCTACTGGTTGAAGTATAAGTAGATGACATCATCTTTAGTTCTACTAAAAAGTATTTATGTGATGAGTTTGAGCAGATAATGCACAATAGGTTTCAGATGAGTTCAATAGGAGAACTTACTTTCTTCTTGGGTTTACAAGTTAAACAGAAAGAGGATGGGATCTTCATTAGTCAGGACATGTATGTTGATGAGATCCTGAAGACATTTGTCTTTTTCAGTATAAGGTCAGCCAATACTTCCATGGAAAGACACAAGGCTTTAACAAAAGATGAAGATGGTGAGGATGTTGATGTCAATTTATACAGATCAATGATTGGGTCAGTGATGTTTCTTACATCCTTTAGACCAGATATTATGTTCTTAGTTTATGCTTGCTCAAGATTTCATGTTTAGCCAAAAGTTTCCCACTTGAAGACAGTAAAAAGAATCTTTAGATACCTAAAAGGTCAACCCAAGTTAGGCCTTTGGTATCCTAAGGAATCTCCTCTTATATTGGAAGCTTTTTCAGACAATGACTATGCAAGTGCCAGCTTGGACAGGAAATCAACAAAAGGAGGTTGTCAATTTCTTGGTTCAAGGTTAATCTCTTGGCAGTGTAAAAAGCAGATTGTGGTGGCTAACTCAACTACTGAAGCTGAATACATTGATGCTTCTTACTACTGTGGTCAAGTGCTTTGGATCCAAAATCAGATGTTGGATTATGGATTTAATTTTATGCAGACAAAGATTCATGTTGATAATGAGAGTGCTATTTGTGTTGTCAAGAATCTTGTCTATCATTCTAAAACAAAGCATATAGAGACTAGGCATCATTTCATTAGAGACTTTTATGAGAAGATACTGATTGAGATGGTTAAGATACATACAAATCATAATGTTGTAGATCTTCTCACTAAAGCCTTTGATGTAAGTAGATTTAAATTTCTGGTGGCAAGCATTGGTATGCTTAATTTGTAGCTACATTAGTTGAGGGGAGGGTTAACAGTTCTTAACTTCTATTCATGGGTTATACATAAATATGGATCCTCATGAATTCTAACATATCTATCTAGTCTTTTCTAGTGTGCTTATGATGGATAGAGGCATGTTGTTGTATAATTATTGAAGACATAGTTAAAACTGTTATGGAAAATATTAATACTGCTAAGTATAATTTGTACTGCTAGGCAAAAGAGGTCGGGACACAAAGATACCTCAGTCTGGTGGTCCCCCTATAAAGGTTGGTGATGAGGCTGTCCATAAAGAGTTGGGTGACAGAATGGAAAGGGCTGCCACTACTGCTTCTTGCTTAGAGGCAGAGCAGGATAGTGGTAACTTAAACTAAGACCCAATCCATGGCAACACTTATTGAGCCAAGTCCTTAGGAAACTGGTTCTGGTAGTGGTACCAGGTGCCAAGAAACCACATTGGGGATGTAGACGCTCAAACTAGGTTTGAGGCTGCATCTAAAAGTTCAATGACCCACCTATCTCAAGAGTTAACACACTTGGAAGTGGGGAGGACTGTATGAAACTAAAAGAATTGATGGCACCTTGTACAAAATTGTCTGATAATTAAGAGATTTTGGTGAGCATAAAAGAAAGAGAGAAGTTGTAAGCCAAAAACAGAAAGAGAGATGTGTGCTTAAAAACAGAAAGAGTGAATTGGTGATCAAAAAGAATTGAGAGATATTGTGAGTATAAAAACAGAAAGAGAGATTATGAGAATCTACATGGGAATGAGATTGGAGTTAATACTGCTTGGCATAAACATAATACTGCCAGTCTTAAGTTAGTACTGCTAGGCATATCTTACTATTGCTGGGCAAAGTTAGTACTACTAGACTTAGAGTTAGTACTACTAGGCAAATATTAGTACTGGTGGGTGAACGTTAGTACTGTTTAAGGCATAACAAAATTTAATTAATTCTTTATAGCCGTTGAGATATTTTCGCCAACTGCCTTGCTTATAGCTTATAGGGTTTGGCTAATTGAAGAATTCATGATCTTTCTATAAATTCATAGGATTTCTTCAAGATAAGTACAAATCTTATTCAGTCGGTCCAATTACAAAACTTAAAAACTCTCTCTTATCTCAATTAACTCTACCAAATACACATACTTTCATCCATGATCATATCCTAGAACCCTAATTACACTTCTTTTTATCAATGGCAAATTTGGAGTTTTGTGACAAACACAACATGGTCGCGTTTTTAAAGAAACCTGCAGGAAGTACATGATTTCATCAGATAGTGGATTTTCTAAATACTACTCATATTAAGTATGCTCTTACTAAAAATCTTACCATCTACGTCTATCTTATTCATCAGTTTTGGGAAACTGCCTCTGCTACCACAAATCAAAATGGAGAGATGGAAATAACTGCTACTACTGTTACTGAAGCATCACCATCCTTGTCTTCTCCCACACAACAATCCCCACCATCTATGTACATCACTCATGATGCAAAGGAGCCTGCTACAATGCCTCATGATTCACCTCTCCAAAGGGTTTAATCACTTGGACGTGATGAGGGCAGTATGATACTTTCTGAATTGATGGTTCTATGTACCAATTTATCAAACAAAGTAACAAGCTTGGAGGCAGAGCTGGCACAAACCAAACAAACTTATGGTACTGCTCTTACAAAATTAATCAAGAAGGTGAAGAAGTTAGAGCAGACAGTCAAGTCAACTCAAGCCAAAAGGAGATTCAGGATAGTTGTTTCAGATGAAGAAGAAGGTCTAGAGGATCCTTCCAAACAGGGGAGGAAAGTTACAAAGATTGATCAAGACCCCTCTATTTCATTGGTACAGGATGAAGGAACATCATGGATTCAAGAAGATATAGAGATTCAGGAGAAGGTTAGTGATGATACTGAGGTAGTGCTAGAAGAAGAAGAGCCTACTGAGCTTGTGGAAGATCAAGGTAGTGGTGAAAAGGGAGAAAAAGAAGTTAGTACTATTGGTGCAGAGCATAATACTGTTATTCCAGAAGTTAGTACTGCTGCTGTAAATTTGGCATATATAAGAAGGAGTGCACAGAAGAGAAAAGATAAAGGAAAAGCAATTATGGAAGAAAATGAATCTGTTCAGAAAAAGACTAAGAAACAGCTAGAGCAAGAAATACTTGGGCATGAAGAAGCTATTAGACTTCAAGAACAGATTGATGAAGAGGAAAGACAAAGGATTGCAAGGGATGCAGAAATAGCTAAACAGTTACAAGAGGAGATTAACAAAAAAACACAAGAACAAGAGAATCAAGAAGTTGTAACTGAAGCTGATCCAACTCATGTTATTGATTGGAGTGATCCTACAGTGATAAGATATCATGCACTCCAAAATAGTGCTTTTTCTGTACCTGAAGTAAGGAAGAACATGTGCATGTACTTGATTAATCAAGGAGGATACACGATGAGACATTTCAAAGGAATGAGTTATGAAGATATTAGACCCATATTTGAAAAGGTATGGGATCAAATTCATTCTTTTGTGCCTATGGATTCTGAGTTGGAAATTCTAAAATTAAAAAGAGCAGAACCTGTTAAGATACAATCTACTGAAGAAGAAAAGAAAAGAGATGATAGTAGCAAGCCTGTTGAAGGTAGAAGAAATAAAACACTTGCTAGGAAAAGAGCAAGTGGAAAAGATAGTGAAGAAAGTATGAAGAAACAAAAGCTAGAAGATGATACTGAGAAGGAAGATCTTAAAGCCTATTTGGATATAATTCCAGGAGATGATGTTGATATAGATATTGAATCTTTAGCTACTAAGTACCCAATTGTTGATTGGAAGACATATGTTCTAGCAGAAAACTTCATGTATTATCAAATCTTCAGGGCATATAGAAGTTCAAAGAATTACAAGATCTTCAATGAGATGCTTGATGATTTTGACAGACATGATGTATTAGACTTACACAAGCTAGTTAAAGCGAGGTATATGACATCAAGTCCAAAAGGTTATGACTTAATGCTTTGGGGAGATTTGAAGACCCTATTTGAGCCTGATGAAGAAGATGAACTCTAGAGGAATCAGCAAGGATATAATTTGATAAGCTGGAGACTATATGATTCATGTGGAATTCATATTTTGTTGATGGACAATGGAATTGCCATTCACATTATGATTGAGAAGAAATATCCTCTTAATCAGGAAATGCTATCAAGGATGTTAAGTAAAAGATTGGAGGTTAATCATGAAAGTACAATGGCATATGAACTTCTCAAGTTTATAAGGTCACAAGTACAGAGGTAGAAGAATGTTTGGAAGAATCCTTAACAGTGCAGTCTAGAAGATTAAATACAGAAGAAACTTAAGAGTTGAAGGTAAATCATAAGTTTAAGGAAGGATTGTTGGGATTCAGAGCTTCTACACTTAGTACTGCTAATTATAGTTAGTTTGTACTGCCAATACATTGTTAGTACTGTCAGTATAGTTAGTACTGTTAGTATAATAGTTAGTACTATTAGTTATACAATTAGTACTGCTTAAGTGATATGCATGAGTTATATTAAGAATAGATATGCATGATCACTTGACGTGTTTTATAAGCCCATTAGGGTTTTCATTAGTGTATAAAAGGAACCCTACGTCATAGTTAGAGAGATCAATCTTAAAAGCAAGATACAAGTTTTCATATTTAGTTATTCTGTAACCTAGGCGGAATATTTGCAATCAATATATATTCAAAGTTTTGTTTACATTGTTCTTCTTAGTATTACAAGTTAGATTCCACATAACTTGTAGTATTCATAATCATAGTTTCTCACATAGTTAGTTTGGATTTATCTAAGTTAACTAAGCTTTAACAAGCTAAGAAGATCTATTCATTGGGACTCACAATTTATTTCATAAGCATCATCGTAGTTTGTATAAGTATTCTATTGTCTCATTTGTTCGTAATGTGACTCGTCATCATCTTCTTTGATAGATCCTTCCATGATAGCTTTGTTTCTTAAAGCCTCGTCCTTTAATTTACAATTCTCCAAAGCTTCGTACCACTCGTAATCCTGATAATGGAGTTGGTTTCCAATAATGTAAGCTCCAGGTAAATTTCCTCCATTACAGTATCCATCATCCTTCCAACTACATGTTGGCCATTCCAAACATCCAGTCTTATAATTGAAAGGCTTGCAAGTATGTTTAACTGGTGTAGGTTTGGTCAAAACTCCAGCGTCAGTCCATGGCTTCTCATCGACCCATGGTACGTCCTTGTTCCATTCATAGATCCAATCATCCTTGTAATCTTCATAGGTTTTGAATCCTATAATATCCTTTGTAAGTAAATTTGGATCCATTCGAGAAGGTAGTTAAATTCCTTAAATGCTAAAGAGAGAGGTGTCTTGTAATCAAATATATTAGTGTCGATCCTAAAGACTTCAACAATATCATCTTTATCATCAGAAGATTCCTCATCAGTGAGCTCTACTTCATCATCTCCTATGATCCAGTAAATCAATAATGCTTTTATAGTATAATGATTCATTGTCTTTTAGTTGAAATTTTTTAATCCCAACCATTCAATAAATGCAACATCAGACGGATCATATCCCATATCATCATCAGCTTATTTTTCTGAATCATTATCTATTTTTAAGTCACATGGGATGTTAGCAACTTCAACTTCATATGTGAATAAATCATCATCCATTTAGCTTAATCGACTGACTTCATCGTTAAAAACTTTAAGTGATGCATTGCAAGTGAGCTGAACATCTATGACCTTAACATCCTTAATTTTCTCGAACTCTCCTTTGATAACCTTTGTCATTCTTACTAAAAAATATCCAGAAAATTATCAGTAGAAGCAGCAGAGAAAGGTATATATAAAAAATTATGGGTCTTAAGTTCGAGTATGCAAAAGAATTTTATCAGATGACTGAAACGCCATATCCGATGGAAGTGAATACACCGTATTAATCAGTTGGGATGGATACGTTGTATTGGACAGAGAACTAGATACACCGTATCCGATGGAAGTGGATACGCCGTATTCAACTGTCGACCAGAATAATGTATTTAAGAAAAACAATTAAATATGCAAACAATTAAACACACGAATATATACAAACAAACAATTAAATACAGATATACAAATATTACAGAATATACAAGAATATACTAATCTAAATTACACTAATCCTAAGGGTTAGATATAATCTAATGTTAAAAACCAAAATATCAAATAAAAAAAGATTAATTCAATCCCCTGCAGTGGCGCCAAAAACTTGATGTGCTGTCGTTGTATGGTATATTTAAGATGATTCAAGTTTTAAATTTATATTTTGCCAACTAAACCAAAAACAACACTTTAACGGGCAGTGTACCCGATCGGTAGTAGTTTCGTGGTAAGTAGAGTGTCGATCACTGAGAGCGAGGTTAAATCTATCAATTTAATTAATATCTTAGTTATCTAATCTATGTTAATTCTATTCTATTCTAAACCTATGTTAAACCTATGTCAGTCTAAATCTTAATTCTAATGGGAAAAAAGGGTTTTCAGCCTGAGAGACTGGCGCAGTTTGGTTAGTGACTACAATCAATTCAAGGCACTTTTACCCACGCAAGCTAATTAACAAAAGATGAAAGAGCGGTCGAGCCTGATGATAGAAAACTATATTAACAATTATTAATCTGATTAGAACATTGGTTTGTTTATTTAGTGCAATGATTTCTTCTCTCGAGGTGGCATATCATTCTTAGACTTAGGCGTTACATCATCTTAAGACCTAGACACATTAATTCTGTCACAATTAAAGCATCCGCATAAAACATCCTTATTTGCTGATTATAATGTATCTTAGGGATTAAAGAAATGGTGATCTTGTTAAACCCTAGCTCATAGAGATTTTACCCACTTATCACTTAATGGAAATTTATACACTAGTAGTCTACTTGTCCAACTATCCAATGGAATCAGAACATGATTTGTTGAATTATCTAGGTTCACCTTCTAGTCAACATGATCAATAAACCATTGGTAATATCCAATTAACTAGTTAAGCCCGAAGCGTATCCTAGACACAGACTTAGAAGGACAATACTTGTGTAACTATTATTCTATGTATAAATTACTGTTTGGTGAGATATCTCGGACTCTCTTAGATCTACTTGGTACCACTTTACTAGACTCCTGTTGAATGATCAGGTACGCATTACAAACGGCGTAAACAAGTATAAATTGATAACATAAACAAAACATAACAACGATAAATCAAGAAATTAAGATAAAAAAATACCAAACATTCAGATTTTCATAATAATGGTAGTACCTGAAGGTATTAGACTTTTCAAACGTTCATAATAAATACAAGAGCATTTATTTAGCCAAGGTAAACTAACCGAGTTAATTAGCCAAGCTAAACTAACCGAGTTAACAAATGATACCAAAAACTGAGCGATTACTAAAGTATATGGAATTACACGTTGTCGTCTATGGAATTGATTGCGTTGCTCGACCTCTTTTGCTCTTTTTTTCCTTTGAAAATTGACTGTTATGGTTTAGGTATCGAAAATATGATTCAGCACACTTAAAATTCGTTTTTGAGTTTTCTATTTATAAAGTCTGGAAGTCGGTTCGATATGCCGTATCCAAGGATTGGACACGGCGTATTGGGTATTCCTTGGAGTAGGGACCATGCTTGATATCTTCCAGAATATTCACATACTATATCTTCGATACAGCGTATTGAGATCTTCTGGATACAGTGTATTGGGCTTTATTCCTTTGTGGTCTTTGGTGAGTGCAGGCATGGATACGCCGTATCTTCCTTGATGGATACGGCGTATTGGTCTTCAGAATAGTAATCTTCAAAATATCTTCATTTAAGCTCCAAAATGCGCGCCTTTTGCTAATATTCACCAAGTACTTCATAAGATTACTGCAATTCTAAAATATGAAATGATTAAGTAACAATTCTTTGCAATAACATACAATATGTGTTAATAACAGGGATAAAATGAGCATAAAATAGACGCTTTGTAGGTCATCAAATATCCCCCCTCTTTAATCTACTGTCCCTCAAGTAGCCTTTTATAAGTTATAAAAATGTATCCCTAAGATATTGTCGTTAAAGCATTTTTTCGCTCCATTACCAGTACACTACCAAACACCTTACGAAATAGGAAGTATGAAAACACTCAAAGCACATCAACTAATATATGTGTAAACATATAACTAATTCGCCTCATTTGCTCGTTCATGACAGTATTCCTTCATAAACTTGGAAAGGCGAGATACACATCTCCCACCCACTAAAGCCAAGGAGTAAACAAGTTTATAAAGTTTAATTTGGCTTTTTGTAGGAAATCTTACATTGATCATCTACAATAGTCACTACAGTGACCACATCCAACGAATAGACATATGTGTGTTTTGATCCATTAACACATAAAAACATCCATCATTCGAAATTTAACCACGAGTTAGGATGAACGAATAGATAGGGTAGAAACCTTCTAACTTTCACCAAAAGTCATAAACCAACGAGGCAACTAAGACATGCATACATGGTCGTAACGACGGAATAGACATGCACGCTCGAACAAGTCCTCATTCGCGTAAAACCAGCGGCTAATCATCAGGTGAAAGGGAAGGAAATGGTTTTTAAATAAAAATTAAGAAACAAATAGATTAAGCCTAAAGTACAAGTTGCTAGACACTTTTCCTGACCATTACCAGGATAAAGACACGACCATTTACAACGTCTTGATCATCGATAAAAAACAACAACCTAAGTTGGCGTTCCCGTAACGGTCAACTTCCAAATCATCCCAAAACTTTACATACTCTACAAGGTAAGTGGCGATATCTTCCACTTTATACAATAACATACAAAATCGTTGATTTTAGACAATCAACAAATAATCGATCATTCGTGAATTCCTTCGGTAACTGCGAAACGGTTGTCTCAACTTTCCTTCTTTTTTTTTGTACAATTTTTGTCATTTTTTGAATTTTTTTCTTGTCATTCTAACGATATACGAAACTCGAGTAAGTTTCACCAGCTTCACATTATAATCATCCGATAATCCTTCTATAGCTCTTCAATCTGTCGGGCTCACCAATAATCATATGGAATAAAAAATCACATGAGTTTCGACTACTAATATACATTCCCATTTGCAATGTGCAAATTTCCAACCGCACCAAAGATAGAAAATGACACAAGACTCAGGAAATACAAAGTTTACACTTTAAGCAACTAGCAACTGTAAATTAAACTTAATCTAACAGGGTAGGTTAAGGTGTAAGGGTGTAACGAAACAAATAGTTGGTGTAATTCCTAAAGGATTGGCTCTACGGGTTGTTCTAGTGGATCTTCACTCTAAAGATGAGAGTGGGAAAGGGTTTTAAACTGGAGGTTAACTAACCAGTGTAGTTAGTTAATAAACAACATGGACAGGATTTTTTGGGTGTAATCCTAAAAATTTACCAATGTAAACAAGTTACTCCAATTAAATCCATAATACTCATTATTGTGGTCTCGAGTGATATACTAAGCCAAGTTCTAAAGTCCACTACATCACCGGCACACTCATATTTTGTAGAATTTGGGTAAACATTTAGAAACGGATAGGTTAAATTCTCACAATATCTATCAAGGGTTATTGTGTGCGGGTTATGTATCAAGTAATTTCACAAAAGTATGCTTGAAATTTTTTTAAATTTAAGCATAATTTAAGCATTTTAATATGAAAATTAGGACAAGTAAACATTTTAATTCCATCCCCCACTTGAATTATACAACATCCTCGTTGTATAGATAAAACATTAAATACGGGAATTTAAAAAGAATTAGAATGAGAAACTCTCCTGATATTTTCTCGGTAGATTCTCCAAGTTGCGTTTATGAGCAAGATTGTGTGCTGAAAAAGCGTCTGATCCTAGCACGAACAGCACACACACATAATTCTAGAAAATATGCATTCCACCAACTTCGTCAATATTTCTTTCACGAGGTCCTGTATAAAATATAGGAAGAACATGTGCATTCCTATCTTAGTACCTACGGTTAATTTAAACTAAACTAAACAAAATACAGGTCAGTTTTGGTGGATACGACGTATCAGGTTAGTGAATACACCGTATTCCAGAGCTGATAATAATGTTTTTAAAGTGCAATAAAAAATAAAGATTGATAACGTCCAGACAATCAATACGCCGTATGGTATGGAGCGGATACGTCGTATTGATGTCTGAGAAGACAGACTCGATAAAATTAAATAACAATCCGGGTTGTCTCCCGGGAAGCACTTTTGTTTACAGCAAATTCTTTAAGTTAGACTTGTCTTTAGCTTCTCTTCACTCGGCTCTAGTCACCATCTATCCTTCGTCTATTTTCCAAAAGATTTCTTGGTAAGCTCGGCACGCCTCTTCTCTTGTGATCATAAGATCGTCGTATTCGTCTTCTTTTACAACAACATACTCTTCATCATTATTGAAAAAATATTTGATCATCATATATCTCCTTATATTGCACACCGGTATCTTATATAATTCTTGTAACCTTTGCCATTTTTATGTTCTGAATATTTCATTTATAGCCCTTTGACTATTTGACTGTTGTCAATTTATTCAAATTATGTACCGTGCTGACGGTGGTGATTTTATGAGATATGTGATGATTTGAGGATTATTGTGATTAATAATCTTTTATGGAAGGTATTATTGTGTTATGTGTATTCCGGGTGGTTTGACCCGTGAATTTTGAGAAATGCCAAAAAACGAGTCTGACACGTCCGTTAATGTCCAAATTGAGTTTTGAAGGGTTTAAAGTGAAAATATGTCATGTGAATACTCTAGATTAATGGAAAAGTATTTTTAAAGTGAATACATATGCTAATTAACTTTGGAGTAAATTTTACGAGTATTTAAGTGATCCCGACATGAAAAGAAAGGCCCGAGACCCCATGGGATACCATGGCCGGTCAAAAGAAGACTAGGGAGACAAGATGGCTTAATTTTAGCTAACCTTGTTCAAATTGTACAGAAGATTCTTTCCTTATCCTCATTTTTACACATAGTTCATTTTTAAAATCAAAAAAATATCCTCTCCCTTCTCTCTTGTGTTCGTCCGCACCAACAACAACACACACACTTATAATTTTTGAAGTTTAATCAAGAAAACATGAAGACATAAATATTCGGGGTTGATTCTAGTGTTTGGTCATTCATTTAAACAACGTTTGGGTTGTTTGGTTCGTGTCGAAATCTACAAATTTAAAGATTTTCTTGTAAGTTTTCAAATTTAAATTTCGTTTGTCCTTTTGGGTTTAT